>JALJVW010001753.1:0-18210 GCA_024865655.1 Emberiza elegans
AAGGAGTTATTGTTGCAGTCTGAAGTGGCCTGGACACAACCTTCCTGAAAGTGTCTTGTGCCAATGGGTAGGAACCATGAGAGCACCAGCACACAGACACTGACACTGACACAGACACAGACACAGCACACAGACACGGAGAAATTCTGAAAGTGTCAGGGGTCAAAGACAAAGGAGTGTTCAGAGTAGACAGAGGAAAGGGTGCAGAGGAGAGCACCAGGGATTCAATGGTCTGAGGACTCAGGCACGGGTACACAGGAAAGGGACAAATAGGGAATGCCAGGATGGATGGGCAGGGGTTACACACCAATGGGAAGACAGGGAAGGAAAACTCACCCAGAACATGAACATATAAGAGTAAAAGGAGTAGGAAAGGCCAACGGGCCAATAGGGAGGACAGAACTAGGGACAAATTAACATAGTGCTGCAGAGCAACATGGGGAAGCCTCTTTTCTCACCCTGAGCTTTGAGGAGTGCCCGGAGCCTGCAGTTTGTGCTTTCTAGGGCATTGCCTGCAAGCCTTGGTTCACAATGGCTCCTTGGTTCCATGAGGTTCTGTCCCATCAGCAATGATCTCCTTGGTTCTGCAGTGTCACAATGAACCCTTGGTTCCATGAGGTGTCTGGCCTCCCACAGCCCTTCAAAGACACTTATGGCCCCTAACAGCCCATCACAGCCGCTCATGGCCCATCATGACCCCTCACAGCCCCTCAAGGCCCCTCACAGCCCCAGGCCCGGGGCTCCTCTTAAAGGAGGAGGGGTCAGGCCCTGCTTGTTCTCCTTTCATTTCAGTCCCTTCACAGCCACGAGTGCAGAAAGGCTGAAATGGAGCCTTTCCCCAACGTTTCCCTCAGGGTTAACTGCAGGCTGAAGCTCTGTGCTGTCGCTGGCCCCAGCGCCACCATCCCTGCAGCCGCCAGGCCTTTGCTGTCCCCCCCCCCCGTGTCCGTTCCCTGTCCCCGAGTCCTGCCCGGCTCTGGCAGCAGCAGCAGCCGCAGCGCAGGGGGCGCCGGCCCGGCCCAGCCGGGGCTCCCGGCCAGGAGCAGCAGCAGCGCCGGCCCCTTCCCACCTGCTCCTGCCTCGGCTCCCAAGGGCTTTTTCCAGCTCAATTCGGGAGCAGAGCAACCAGCACCCACACACAGCCCTGACTGCTCAGGGCCCACCTGTGCTGCCCTGAGCCAGCCCTCAGGGGAAAGGATCAGATTCCAGCGCTGTTTTCAGCTCTGTTTGACTCACCCTGAGGTGACAGCAGGAGGCTGCTGCTGCCTTTGCCTTGGGAATTGGAGATCATGGCTGCTCTTGGCACTCTTCTGCTTGCCACTTGAATTTTATCCATAAAACTGCGAGTGCCTCTTTCAGTTGGTGCTACCCACAGTGCTTTCATGACAGTGAAGTCAGTGTTTTTGTCACAGGCATAAAGATCAGCAGGTACTGGAATGCCCACCAGCCCCTGAGCACTAAAGTGAGGGGAATTAAAGCCTCACAGGCCACATTTGCAGCACTCAAACACAGCCCTGTTGCTGGCACTGTTGAAATAGAATAAACTGACAGAGGCCATCACAGAAATTGCCTCCATAGTGTGGAATTAAATTTAAAAATCCACCAGGAGAAGCAGAAACCAGAACTTCTCGACTCACTTCATTGCTCCTTCCCAGCAGCAGGAAACGTAGATGCCCAGAGGTGTTTTGCACTGCTGCTGCCCCCAGTTTGAGCCCAGGCTCTGCCCAGGCCCAGCGGGAACCTGAGCCCAGCCTGGGGAGCTCAGCACACGTGGGGCCAGGCCCAGAGCCCCGGGCACGGCTGCCCATTGCGGGGCAGCGGCGCAGACGGAATGTCCTGTGGCCCAAACCTCCTGCTCCTGCCACACAGCACCAGCCTTCTCCCCCTCCTCCTCCTCTCCCAGCACGGCACAAATTCCAGCTCGGAGGAGGCTTCCCCAGAGAGGGCTCCGGCTCCTGTTCCAGCCTGAGTGTCCTTGCAGAGGAACAAGGCATCTTTGAGGCACTTCCACAAGCTCAGGCTTCTCACTTCATGGGGAATCTGGGATGCAAATGGCCTTGCTAAGAAAGCCAAAAGCCAAAATGGATTAGTAATTACTAGAAAAAAATCACCCTTCTTCCAGACAAGACCTGCTTTATTGCTCCTGCTGTTCATTGACACAGCTAGAAAAGCCAATTAGTTTGGATGCCAAGTCTGTCAGAACAGGTGAACTTTGACATGTGAAGCCAAGACACAGAATCTTGACCCATGCACAATGTCCCAGGAATCACCTTTGTTGCTGCTGTGGATTGTCACTGCTGAGGGTGAAATACTGGGGGAGCACATGCCCTGTCTCTAGAACCTATGGCTGACCAAAGCACTGGGCTCTGAAATCTTGCAAGTTTCTGGTGTCTCCAGCATTACTTCCAAAGCAAAACAGGGAGAAGGCAAACAGTAGCTAAAGATACTGTAGAGTGTGTAAAACTTCCTAAGTCCTTGGTCTTTGAGGCAAGATCAGTTTGGAAAGGCTGTGATGTAGAACAAGTGCAACACAGAAAAGGAGAGCATATAAGGCAAGTAATTAAAAGGAGTATGCATGTATGTTAGCGATATAACAGTGTAAGTATAAAATTGTCTAATTATTATTAAACTTTTAAAAACTCTAAGCAGTGAATTCTGTTTTTCATAAGGAGAAATGAAGCAGCCAGCAGTTCCTTTGCAGAGAGGGCCTTTGCTCCAGGCTGAAAGTGCTGGATTGGCAGGGAGCAGGCAGACAGTTGAGCACTGAGCTGCTATATTGGACTGGCATCCAAACTCGGCAAAAATACCAGTTCCATTGTTTTATTTGAATCCAGTTTGGCAGTCTCCCTGTTTTTTCAACCTGGAATCAGACCTGCAAAGCAGGAGCAGAGCCAGTGGGGGTCAGGCCATGGGTTCTAAGGACAGGGCATGTGCTCCCCAGTCCCCACCCTCAGCAGTTACAATCGGGAGCAGCAACAAAGGTGATTCCTGGGACATTGCGCAGGGGTCAAGACTCTGTGTCTTGGCTTCATATGCAAAATGTCCTGTTCTGACAGACTTGGGATCCAAACTAGTTGGCTGGCGCTAGCAGGGTCCCTGAGCAGCACTTGAAATAAAGCAGCCAGGGTTTCTGCGGCAGGGGCTTTGTTCCAGGCTGAAAGTGCTGGATTGGAAGGGAGCAGGCAGACAGTGGGGCGCTGAGGCTGGATTGGACTGGCATCCGGGGTGGGCAAAAATACCAGTTCCATTGTTTTATTTGAGATTGCAGTCTCCGATTTTCACCTGGAATCGGACAAGAAAGCAGGAGCAGCCCTGGGGCTGAGGGCACCAAAGCTGAACAGAAGGAAGCTGCAGGTTTGGTTTTGGCGTCATGCTGCTCTGACGAAGAGATGCTCCGTGTCCTGCGGTTGGGCCCTGGGAAAGTGCGGGCAGCCTTTCTTTGCTTGGAGGCGGCCCGAGCTGGGCTGGGGCGGGGATGGGGGTGTGCGGAGCGGCTGCGAGATTGCCGGAAGGAAAGTTCCAATCTGGCGAAGAGGGGAACGGGGAACAGACACAGGGGAACGGACACGGGGAAACGGACACGGGGAACGGACATGGAGGAACGGACACGATGGGGGGAACAGACACGGGGAAACGCCGGGGGTGATAGTAGGGCCTGGGAAAATATTAAAATAGACTCTGAAATGCCTTGTGCCTTGTTTTCCCAGATCACTGCAATTCCATAAGCAACATGATAAATGATATAATTGTTAGACATAATGATTGTTTAGTAATTAAATTATTATATAACCATAAGAAGAATAGTGAGAAACTATGATGGAAATTTATGCTTAGCTGAAATCTGTGTATACAATAGAACAATATAAGTTTAATAATTAACATGAAAGTTATGTAACGGTAGAGTATAAAAACATGTTCATCTCGGCTGTATGGCGGAATCAGATTTGGGCTTTAATACCCCGATTCCCAGAGCTCTTAATAAAAGCACCGACATAATAATTTCTCATGGTTATGTGTTTTTGAATGCTAACACGGGGAACGGACACGGGGGAATGGACAGGCGGACAAACGCTCCCGGCGCTTCGGCAGCAGCAGCGGCAGCGGCAGCAGAAAAGCAGGAGAAGAGCAGCAATTTCACAGACCCTCTGCCTCCTTTCTCTTGTTCCTCCTCTCCCCCTCCCGGTGTCCCACATCCTCTCTCGGTGTCTCTTTCGCTCTCTACCCATCCCATTCCCCGCTTCCCCGGTGTCCCTCTCCCCGTGCTGGGCCGGGCCATGCCCCCGGCCCGTCCCCGGCCCCGAGCGGGGCTGCCCGCTCCCCGCCCTCGCCGTCCCGCCACGGTCTCGCCTCCGCCCGGCTCTGGCCGTGTTGGCGGTGGCTCTGCTGGGCGGGCATCAGTGCCTGGGGCTGGGGCGGCATCGCCGCCCTTTGCCTCCGCCTAGCCCGGCCCCAGCCCTAACGTGGGGTCCAGTCCCGACCCCCGCTCCTCCCGGGGCCCGCGGAGGACACAGGCGGCGCGGCCGCTCCCGCCGCCTCCGCTGCGGCTTCCCCGGCCCGAGCTCCGCCGCTCGGCAGCGCGGCCGCCGGCCCCGAGCCGCCGGGGCCCGGGGCGGGTGGGCATGGCCGGCCCGGGGCGCTCGGGGGCCGTTGCTGGCCCCGGGCCGAGCGCTGACAGCCGCGTCCCGCCCGCAGGGAAGGCGCAGGAGGCCCTGCAGGAGCGGTACCGCGGTACCGAGTGGGTTCGCTGCTGGGGCGCGGCGGCTTCGGCAGCGTCTGCTCGGGGACGTGGCTCTCGAACGGCGCCCCGGTGAGCGGCGGGGCCGGCGGTGGGCGGAGTGGGAGGAGGAGTGGGAGGAGGAGGAGGAGGAGGAGGAGGAGGAGGAGAAGGAGAAGGAGGAGAAGGAGAAGGAGAAGGAGAAGGAGAAGGAGAAGGAGAAGGAGAAGGAGAAGGAGAAGGAGAAGGAGAAGGAGAAGGAGAAGGAGAAGGAGAAGGTCGGGGCGCGGCGGGACGGGCGGCGAGCTCAACCCGCTGCTCTCCCTCGCTCGCAGGTGGCCGCCATCAAACGCGTGCCGCGGGATTGCATCCGGCGCTGGGGCGAGCTGGTGAGTGAGCGGGGCCAGCGGCAGCAGCCGGGCCGTGCCAACTCTGCCCGGTCCAGGGGCTGCACTGTCAGCCCAGAACCACGTGGGGATCGCCCGGCACCGGCAGGGCTGCCAGGGAAACCGGCAATGGGGGGAGCACAAGCGGACAATACGAGAGCTCGGCGTGCTCCAGAAGCCTGGACATGTTGGCAGCTTGGACAGGGGGGACCCATGGATACCCCAGGAGCCTGAAACAGGGGCCCTGGACAGTGCTGACCCCTGGGACGCCTGTGATGCCAAACGGATGAGCCCAGAGAAGGGGAACCTGCGGGATTGCCAGGAGCCCCAGCAGCCCAGAGAGGGGAGAGCCCAAAGTGGAGAGACCAGAGAGAGGAAACTCAGGGTTAGGGTTTTTTGCTGAATCTTGGTAATTTGTGTATTTTGGGGGACTGAATCTCGGTGTTTTTGAGATTTACACGAGCACCAGATTCCCGGTGACTTCTAGAGTGTGGAGGTCCAGGTGCCTGACATTGGAACTGTAATATCTCAGGGCAAAGGTGACCAGGGTCAAAGAGAGACACCCCTCTGAGTATAATGGTCTCACCCATAGGCATTTCCAGGCTCATGTTAATGCAGCAGGCTTCATTGGTATCACCCAGTTCAACGGCTGTTTTTTCTTCATATGTACTCCTCCTGGAATGTTCTCCCCTCTCTTGTCCCCTATTGGTCCTGGTTTACTGCAATGCTCCACTCCTGTTACCTCATTGGTTCCCCAGTTGGCTGCCCCTCCTCTGCGCCACTTTGCTCAGTTCCCATTGGCCCTTGACCCTCAGATCTGCCCCTTTCCCCCCTTATAAACCCTGTGGCCTCAGCCCCGTTTTGTCTCTGTCCCTGGACCCTCTACATTGCAGTAAGCTGTGTTTGGAGCTCCACAAAGATCCATCTCTGGCCTTGTCCATCAGCAGGTTAAGCAAGCATGCTCCGGGCTCTGGGAGTGCAGGTTGCTCACAGAGGCTCATTGTGGATGTGCCGCAACACCAGAGATGGAGTTGGGCAGGAGGAATCCCCTAACCCAATGTGCACATCTGACACGGGAGAACTGTACAACACGAACAGGACGGGACACGCAGAAGCAGTGTCTTGAGCTTTATTTCTTTTTAGCATCAGTCTCAATACATTGAATACAATGGAGACAGGAGAGATGCTAACAGCTCGCTGTTCCCAAAGCATGCCAAAGAATTCCAGTGTGACAGCATAACATAAGACAAGTCCAACTTGAGATTCATCCAATCATACAGAGTAAAAGTACATTGACAGTAGTTTTGTCCAATCACCTAAAGAACACGTAACTAGAGTTAAAACAATAGCGTTCTATTCCTTAAGACAATGGTTCGTTCAGAAGAGACACAGCACAGAGCTCTATTCATGATCGGCCTTCTAATATATACTTAATATATACTTAATATATACTTTTTGCAACTTAGAGAGCTAAGCTACAGAGGCTTATTGTTATAGCTTACTTGACTTTCCCATGGCCTAGAAAACATGTTCTGCTGTTTTAGCACTATTTCCCAACCTGCTGTCTGAGGCCTGTTTTTTCTACCCTATCCTAAAATCCTCTGACTTTAAGGATTCCTGCACACATCCATTGTATTTTCGCCCAAACCAGGATTTCCCATTCTCAAACCTTGGCTGGATGGAGAGGGAGGCTGAGAGGAAGAGGAAGATATCCCGGAACACTCAGGCAGGTGTGGAGGAAGTCAGTGCCTCTTTCCCCCTCTCTCCTGCTCCATCTCCCAGCCCAGCACGGCCCCCGGCTGCAGGACAACCCTGCTGCCAACCCCGTCCTGCTGGGGATGCACTGGGGGGATCTCCTTCCCCTTCCTTGTGGCACAGAGGCAAATCCCATCCTCTCCTTGTCCTTCCTCCCCCAGGGAAGGAGCTGAGGATGGAGACCAGGGAGGACAAATCCCCACAGCTGAACCTCATGGAAGAGGCTGTTTTGAGTGGCTCCACAGTGCAGAATTCCAACAGGGAGGACAAGACCCAGAGATCCTGCAGCAGAAAGGGCTTCAAACCCAGGCCAGAGTGCTCTAAGGAGAAAAGACCCATCCTGTGCCAGGAAGGTCGACAGAGCTCCTTCCAGAGCTCGGAGCTGGTGGCCCGTGGGCAGCTTCATGATGGGGAGAAGCACTACAAGTGCTTGGAGTGTGGGAGGAGCTTCAGGCAGAGCTCCCATCTGATCTGCCACCAGATGCTCCACACCGGGGAATGGGCCTACAAGTGTGGGGAGTGTGGGAAGGGCTGCAGCTGCAGCTCAGAACTCATCAGGCATCAATGCATCCACACTGGGGAAAAACCCTACGAGTGCCCCAATTGTCAGAAGAGGTTTCGGACCAGCTCCAATCTCGTCCAGCACCAGCGGATTCACACCGATGAGAGGCCCTTCCTCTGCCCTGACTGCGGGAAGGGCTTCAAGCACAACTCCAGCCTCGTCACCCACCGGCGCATCCACACTGGGGAGAGGCCCTACGAGTGTCCCCAGTGTGGGAAGAGCTTCACCCAGAGCTCTGCCTTGACCAGGCACCAATGGAGGCACCAGTAATAGAAGGCCTGCGAGTGCCCTGACTACAGAAGAGCTTCATGCCCAGCTCCAGCTTCATTCCCCATTGGACACCCTGCATTGGGAAGAGCCCTGGTGTGATCCATGTTCCCTGTGATTCATGCTGGGAAGACAGCTGTCCCTTTTCCTGCGCCTGCCATTGGCATGATGTGGGACTGAAGAACATGAGGCTCTGGCCATGGCCCTGTCATTACATTCACTCAGACCTCAGGTCACTGCCAGGGGCAGGAAAGGGACTCTCTCTCTCTCTCTCTCTCCCTGAGGAGAAGGGTGTCCTTTCCAGGCAGGGGAAATTGTGGCTGGGAAGAGCCAGTGAGTTGATGTTGTAGTTTTCCCTGTAAACAGTTTTTCTTATCCCTTCTGTTATCAATATTTTTTCTGTTCTTGTTTGTTCCTTATCTCGTTGCTGTTCCAAATAAATTGTCCTTATCCCAGCCTAGGATCTCTGCCTTTTGTGCTTTCCATAGGAGGCAGGAGGGCAGCGCAGTTTTAGCGGGAGCAGGAAATTGGGGAATCCCATTCCTGAACCCCGGCCCATGGAAACCGACAACAGCCTTGGGAGCGGGTCCCTGGCTGGGGCTGTGGGAACCTCTTCCCTCTGGTGCCCAGGGACAGGAGTGGAGGGAACGGCTGCAGCTGAGTCGGGGCAGGCTCAGGTTGGATGTCAGGAAAAGGTTTTTGCCCAGAGGCTGCTGAGACCCTGCCCAGACTCCCCAGGGAAGGGTCCCAGCTCCAGGGCTCTCTGAGCTCCAGCAGCGTTTGGACAGCGCTTCCAGGCCCAGGCTGGCATTGTTGGAGTGTCCTGTGCAGGGCCTGCAGTTGGACTCGAGGATCCTCATGTGTCCTTCCCAGCTCAGCCAATTCTGTGGTTCTGGGATCTCATGAGCCTGGGGATGGGGCTGCCAATGGTTGCCATGGCAAAGGGCTGTGGCTGCAGCCCTGAGCTAGTGTCCATGGACACCACCCCTGGCATGGGGTCTCCATGGAGCTGCCGAGGGACTGACCATAGCAACAGGGGGCTGGTGATGGTTGTCATGGAAACTGACCATAGCAATGGGGGGCTGGTGATGGTTGTCATGGAAACTGACCATAGCAACAGGGCGGCTGGTGATGGTGGACAAAGGATTTGTCACCGGCACTCAGAGGGGTTCCATGGGGACTTTCCAAGAGTCTCCAGGCTGTTCCAGAGCTGGAATGTCAAAGGCAGAGCCAGGGGCTCTGTGGAGACCTCCCAGGGGTTTCTGGGGATGGTAAAGAGCCTGTGGTCAGAGGCAGTCGCAGCCATTCCATGGTGACATCCCAGGGGACCTTGGGCTGCAAAGGCACCGATCTGTCACAGGCACTCACAGGGGCTCCACGGTGACATCCCAGGAGTCCCCAGGCTGCCAAAGAGCCGGGATGTCCCAGACACTCTCACAGGGGTTCCTGTCATGGGACCTTCAGGCGAAAGCTTTATTTTTTTATTAGAGAAACTCCTGCTGAGTCATGAGGTGGAGAAATGACACCCAACAGCCACCATGGATCCTAAAACCCCTGCAGTGCCCCTCGACTTCTAAAATTCCTTCAAAGACAGGAGACTGGGAACGGCTGGATCCAATCCCAGCCCCAGTCTTTGTTAAAGGTGTAAAAGATTGGAGATGTGGAATTCAACTTTAACACAATTTATCCCACAGGATTAATGATGGAATACCAGATGAATTTCTATAAATACAGCTTTGATTGATTCTGATGAAGATTAGACAGAAAGATCACTAGCACAGTTATTTACTCCACAGTTCAGGAGCTATAACAATTATTAGAATATCGTGCTCTAGGCAGCAATTTTGAAGTCAACAGGGTCTTGCTGGAGTTGTTGGAGGCCATTGCAGGCAGAGCCTCCTGCTCCAGCAGGAATTGCCTTTCCTGTGCCACGAGCAGGGCAGGTCCCACTGCAGGAAAAGCCCCAGGCCAGCCCCAGCACAGGGAAGGCCTCAGGCACAAGGACAGAGTGCCGTGCTGGGAGCTGTGCCAGGGAGAGCCTGAGGCACCAAAGGCACCTTGGCAGCAGCAGCTGCTTGCAGGCCATGGCCAGAAGCCTCCCTTGGCAGCCCGGCCTGGTGGCCACCCCTGCAGAGCTGCTGCCTCAGGGCTCATTCCTGGCTGGGCTCTGAAAAGCCACTTCTGCTCCAGGAGCCTGACTGGGAAGCCATTGGCCCCAGCACCTTGGGGACAAGATATTAATGACAAAACTCTTCATGCCAGCAGAAACAAGGCAGGGGCAGAGGAAAGGGGAGAGCCAGGCCCAGGGGACAGGGCTGCCATGGTGATGGCTGTGAGGTCACTGCCCCTGCAGCAGCCTGGCTGCCCTCAGCAGACATTCTGGCCAGAAATGTTGTGAGGGCACCCAGCACATCAGAGAACCCACACTACATGAATTCTATCCTTGGGGATGAGAGGGTTTCAATGGGCCAGGTTGCACAAAGCTCCTGCTCTTGGACAGTTCCTGGGATGGGGCATCCAATTCTCTGGGAAAACAGCTTCAGTTTCATGCCAATTTCATAATTGTAAAATATTTCCTCTTTCTAACAAATGTAAATCCACCCTCATTCAGTTTAATGATATTGACCCTTTTTCTGTCATGGAGGGATTTGGGTGAAAATAACTTTGACCACTGTTTTTCCATTTTCACGGACATTATTTTTTTTCCAAAATTCCTGCAAGATGGAAATTGGAGGCCTCATCACAAAACCAGCAGGGAGAGTCTGCAGGCTCTGGGCTCAGTGGTGCAGAGACTGAGGACAGAACAGGAATAGCCTGGGAGGGATGGAAGGGTGGTTTCAGAGAGGCTGCAGCTTTTCTTCATAGCGGGCATGAGCCTGAAGAAGACATAATAACACCTAGGGCAGCTGGGGAGGCCCAGAGTGGACACCAGGAGAAAGGAATTTCCCTGCCAGGGCAGGGCTGTGGTGCAACACGTCCCGTAGAAGGAGCCTGGAGCAGTCCAAGGCTGTGTGTGGGCAGGCAGAGGCAGGCAGGAGACAGAGCTGTCAACAAAGGAAGGGGCCAGCCCAGTGGGGCACCCGAGGGATGCTGACAGACTGCAGGGACAGAGGCACAGGGCAGGGACACTGTGGAACAGCCTGGGCTGCAGAGGGCACAGGGATGGGCAGCAGCTGCAAGGCCCTGACAGAGCCAACTTATACAGCACTTTGGCCATGGCAGACACAAAGAGCACCAAAGCCCCAGAGGGTCACTTAAAGTCCTTGTGCTGTGTCTGTGCTGCTGAGCTGGGCCGGGCTCCTGGCACAGAGGCAGCTCCTGGCAAGGGCAGCGCTGCAGAGAGACAGCTCTGGCCCAGGAGCAGCTCCTGTGCACAGCCCAGCAGGGCTGGGGCACTGCCAGGGCCCCTCAGGGACACCAGCAGGGCACAGACAGAGCTCCCAGGGGCTCTGCACTGGCAGGGGCTGTGGGATGTCCCAGAGGGGGCTGTGTCACAGCAGCACCTCTGTGGCTGTGTCATGGAGGCACAGAGCAGCTGTGATGTCAGCAAGGGGCTGTGTGACAGCACAGAGTGGGCTGTGTGAGGTCACAGATTGGGCTATGACATCACAGACTTTGATGTGTGAGATCACTAAGCAGCTACAGGATCATAGAGGGAATTCTGTGACATCACAGAGCAGGCTGTGACATCATGGCATGGCTCTATGGCATCATAGAGCGGGCTGTGAGGTCAAAGTGAATGCTTTGACATTACAGAGTGGCAGTATGACATCACAGAGAGGGTTTTGTGACATCACTGAGGGGGTTGTGACATTACAGAGCTGTCAGTGACATCATATAGTAGAGTGTGAGGCCATAGAGCAGATCCTGCCATCATAGAGGGTGGATCTGGGACATCAGAGTGTGGATTGTGACATCAGTGGGTGGCTATGTAACATCATAGAGCAGGCTGTGACATCACAGAATAGGCTGTGACATCACATGTTGATTTTGTGACATCACATAGTCTTCTGTGACATCACATTGCTGCTGCATGGCATTCAGGGGTGACATCCCAGAGTTGGCTCTGTGACATCACAGGTGGCTGTGTGACATCACAGGAGCTGTGTGACACCCTAGGGGCTGTGTGAGGTCACTGGGGAGGTCACTCTGCCCAAGCCCCACTCACAGTTCCCCCCAGAGCAGTCCAACCCTGCTCGTGCACAGTGGGGTCCCCTGTCCCCCCGGGTCCCCCCGCCCCCAGCACCGCCGCCTCCCCCAGAGCATGTTCCATGAGATCGACCCCAGAGCCTGACATGGGGACAGGGGCCGGGGCCCTGGGGGATTGACAGGGAGACATGGACCCCCCGCCAGCATCGCCGTGTCCCCCAGGGCCAGAGCCTGGGCCAGGGCTCCTTCAACCTGTTAGGATTGAGGCCTTGAGAGCACTGAAAAAATCCCTGGCAAGGGATCCGCAAAAACCAAATTTAATATTAAGCGACAGCAGCACAAAGTTCCTTGGCAAGAGTCACTCTGCTCCTGACTGGACACTTCAGGCACACCAAGGAAACAAAACAATGACAAAACCAAACCAAATCCAGGCAATCAAACCAGAAATGAACTGAGAACTGTCCCTCTGTGTGTGGGACAACAGGACAGTGAGGGCAAGGATAAAAGGAATATGACCCAAGAGCTTAACAGAGCACAAACTTAACAGGACTTAACCTTTACTGATACCTTCAACTTCACAATTTAGCAAAAGAACAGCACTTAACAGTACTTAACCTAGCTTCTAAGCTATGACTTTGCAATTTAACAGAGGAATAATGTTTTGCAGAATTTAACACTGCTTATAACTTATATTAAACAACTTAGCAAAAGAACAGGTCTTCACAGCAATTAACTTCACTTAGACCTCGTGACTTCATGTCACTTACAGGCCTAATTTACTCAGCTATCCAAGGCACACAGACCCCTCAGAGAGGAGCATTTCTGTCACATTTCCCCAGCACAGGCACTCCTGTGTGCACACAGACACAAAGAGTCAGTGCAAGGCACCTGTGAGCAATTCCCCTGAGGGCCGGGAATGCTCCCTGTGGATCCTTTGGCATCTCCCCAGCAGGCAAAGGGTTGAGCCTGGAGGAGTGGGGGGATCAGCCCAGGCTCCGTCATTGTTCAGGGATCCCCGAGTGCAGCAAACAGGAGAGTTCCCAGCTGGGAGAGGCCCCACTCAGAGGGAGTGGCTGGCCCAGGAGAGCTCCAAGGGCTCTTTTTTGGGCCTTTGTTTGCCAGGGCCCCAAGAGAGGGGCTTCAGTCCCAGCAATGGCTCATCCTGGCCGCACTTGGCACCAACAGCTTTCTTTGGCAGGGTGAGAACAGGGATGTTGTGCCACTGAGGGAACAAAACCAGTTCCCAGGGCTGCTGCTAAAGGAACCAGGAGCTGGTTGGGCAGCAGCAGTGCCTGGAGCAGACAGTGTTTGTGATGAGCTGCAGAGGAGCTGAGCCCAGGGGCTGTTGGCCAAGGCCAAGGCCCAAGGAGCATTTCTCAGCTGGCAGGGTGGCCTGAGAAGGGGAGGGGGGAATGCAGCAGCACAGGGCCCATGGAACCAAGGGACCATTGTGACACTGTGGGGCCCTGTGACACCAAGGGACCATTGTGACAGTGTGGGGCCCTGTGAGACCAAGGGACCATTGTGACACTGTGGGACCCTTTGACATCAAGGGACCATTGTGACACTGTGGGGCCCTGTGAGACCAAGGGACTATTGTGACACTCTGGGGCCTCATGCAATTATGGAGACCACTGTGACATTGCTGGGCCTCATGGAACCATGGGGACTGTACTGATGCCATGTGGCTCCATGGAATTTTGGGATCATTGTGACACTGAGAGGCTCCATCATACCAAGGGTCCATTGTGACATTGTGGGGTCTCATGGAACCATGGAGACCATTATGACACTTTGGGTGTCATGGAACCAAGGGCCACTGGGACACTGAAGGGCACCGTGAAACCAAAGGTCCATTGTGACATTGCAAGGCCTCATGGAACCATGCAAAGACAATTAAGACACTTTACAGCCTCACTGAACCAAGAGGCCATTGTGACACTGAGGGGCCCCATGGAATCATGGAGACCATTGTGACACTCAGGGGACTCATGGAAACATGGAGACCATTGTGACACTATGAGGCCCCATGAAATAAGCAAAGCATTGTAACACTGTGAGGACTCATGGAACCAGTGAGACCATTGTGACCCTAGGAGGATCATTGTGCTATTGTGAGGCCTCATGAAACCAAGAGGCCTTTGTGACACTGCAGGGCTGCATGGAACCAAAGGTCCATTATGACACTGCAGGGCTTCATGTCATCAGTGATCCATTGTGACACTGGGCAACCAAAGGAGACCATTGTGACATTGCAGGGCTGCATGGAACCAAAGGTCCATTGTGACACTGTAGGGCCTCATGACATTAGTGGTCCATTGTGACACTGTGGAGCCAGAGGAGACCATTGTGACACACCAAAGCCCCAGGGTCCAAAGGTCCATTGTGACATTGAAGGGCTCATGAAACAGAGGAGTCAAGTGACATTGTGGGGCCTGGGAGACCACGGAGACTATTGTGATACTGTAAGGGCTCATGGAATCCTTGGGAACATTGTGACTCTGCAAGGCCTCAGGGAATCCTTGGGAACATTGTGACACTGCAAGGCCTCATGGAATCCTTGGGACCATTGTGACACTGTGGGACCTTATGACACCTAGGGGCCACTGTGACATTGTGGGACCCCATTGAACCCTGGGGCCAGTGTGACACTGCAGGTCTTCTTGTAATCAAGGGGCCATTGTGACACTGCGGGAACCCATGGAATCAAGTCACCATGATGACACTGCAGGGCCCCATGGATCCAGGGCACCATTGTGACACTATGGAGCCCCCTAAAACCAAGGGAACACAGAACAGCTCTGGCTGGTTTGGCCTCCCATGGACTGCCTGACAGCTCCAAGTGACCTTTGTCATGTTGTTGGTCACTTCTCATCTCCTGCTGAAACACTGGGGCTCTGTGCTTTCCTTCCCAATGGAAAAGAACTGTTCCTTCTGCTCCAGGCACCCATGGCCAGGGTGGGATTTCACCTCAAATTTCCTTATATCCAGTAGGGAAAATTCTTCCCATAGGAATCCATGGAAAGGGACAAGTCTGGCTGGCAGTAGGTTTGCTTGGGTCACCTTTCATCTATCCCCAAAACACTGGGAGGATGTCATTGTTATCAGTTCCCATGGGATTCAATGGTCCTGCTTCTCCAGTCGCCCATGGAGGAGATTTGGTTCCACCTGGAAAAAATACATCCAAAATCGCCCAATTAACTGGCAAGTCTGGCTGGCCCCACCTCTTACTGATAGGAATAGAATACACACACCCATTTCCAACCTAAGACATTTCCACCCTTATTCTATTTCCATCTGCATCACAATGAAATCTTACACACGGCTCTCACTTAAAGCTAGGTTTTCCTGTGGGACATAATGGGGCTTCTCCATCTTTGTGCATTACCATCAAGCATAAGCAGTAGAGCAAAAACAATCCCACGGATGAGTTTGTATTTGTCTGAGGTGGACGAACCAAACAGTCTTTCCTAAAATACCTTTCATGTGTACCACAGGGACTTTATCTCCATCCACTGGGTGCAGGGGTTTCAGACTGGGCAGGACCAACTCAATTGATGGACCCTCAGGTGTTGACCATCCAGGTGACTTTTGCTAAGTTCATTTCCCAGTTTCAACAGGTTCCCCTGCCAAGCAGGGGAAGTCTTCAGGGAAGTCTTAAGTAGTCCATTGCACCGTTCAATTTTCCCAGCAGCTGGTGCATGATATAAGGGATATGATCTATCCATTCCATACCATGTTCTCTGGCCCAGGTGTTGATAAGGCCGTTCTTGAAATGGGTCCCATTGTTCACACCGATTCTCTCAGGGGTGCCAGGTCTCCACAGGACTTGCTTTTCCAGGCCCAGGATGGTGTTCCAGCCAGTGGTGTGAGGCTGGGGGAAGTCTTCAGCCACCCAGTGGTGGCTTTTCCTATTGTTGGTTGGGGTTATGTATAAATTGTGAATGGGATGGGATTGTTAGGAACACGTTTTTGAGTTGTCTATTTTTTTTAGTATTAGTTTTATTATATGGTCATGATAATGGGAAGATGCTATTAGTTTACATCTTAGTTAGTAGACTAAGAACTTAATGTTATAATTTCCCACAAAAGTTTTTTGACTAATTACACAAAGTAAAAAGTATATTGACAGTAGTTCTACCTGGACTAACTTATAAGTATATACGTATTTTTGGTTAAAATAATGTCTGTTTATTTTGAATACAATACTTGCTTGTAAGTTTTAAAATACAATGTCTAGAGCATTATTATTATTAAGCTTAGAACTTCTTAATATTTTGTTAGATTTTTTTTGCCCTTAGGAGTTACATAAATGTTAATACAGAACAATTATTTTATTTGTCTTTATATTTCTATTTTCACATAATTTTTGTTGATTAATCTTATGGTCACTGTTTAGCTGTAATTATAGTTTTGTTGGTTTTAAGATTTGTTTTGTAGCTTTTAAAAAACTTTTTGATTTTATGGATTTTTACAATTCTCTTTTTCAGTTTACTTTAAAAGAAACTTTTTGTAATTGTGTTGTATATTAACTACTTTGTGTTGTAGTTTTACTATAATATGTTTTGTTTATTACTTACCTAAAATATTTTTTTGCTTGTATTAAGTATTGTTATATTATAATATAGAAATATTGATGTTGGGAAAAGGTTATATAGTTTAAAGGGTATAAGTTATGTTTGAAAACAATTATAAGTTATTGTTTGAAAAAGTTTTGTTGGTTTTAAGGTTTTAATTTACAACTTTTTTCTATGTTTATATTTTTTATTTACTATTTTTGTAAGATTTTGACAACTCTGTGAATTTATTTTTATTGTTTTCTTTTCTATGATAAAAAACTTTTTTGATAGTTTTGTTTATTATTTGTTGCACACACTAAAGTATGTAAGGTATTACTACTAATGTAACTATTAAATACTTAACACATATAGACTTATTTTAGAAGTTTGTTTAATTAAGGTGTAAAGCTCTATTTTTGGAATGAATTATCTAATTATGACTTATTTTTTTTAAATTTAAGTTGTTAAATCTTTTATGTTTGGTTTTGTGGATGGATTTAGAATTATTAGATAGGTGTATACAACACAACCTTTTAAATTCTTTACAACTGTGTTTATGTGTTAGTAAAAAATTAATTGTTGCTTTATTTTGAAGGGTAGTATGTTTAACACTTTAACATTTGTTAAGTTATCACTAGTTGTAGTGTGGATGTGGTATTAGTGTGTTTAGTTAACATTCAACTTGATTTAATTGTTTATAATGTTATTGTTGAAATTAGTTGGGGTAAAAATAAACTTGTTTGAAACTCTTTTTAGTATTTTAAGTTATGAAGCTGTTTTTATAGTTTTTTCATAATGATGAGTAGATCTTGTTTTCTTATGGGTTTTTTTAATGACTGCTTTAGTAGTAGGTGTTTTTACAGTGAGCATTCTAATGCTACATGGGCTACTTTTAAGGTGTGATAGAATGCTCTGTTAAGCTCTATCTCTAGAAATGAACTAATAACTTTTTGGTAATTGTTGCGGATATTGGTTCATCTTGGAAAGTATATCATAATTATTTGAATAATTATGCAAAACCCTTAAATTTTTGTATGTAAAATAATGGAGAGTAACATTGTATTTTAAAGGGTTACTTTTTTGTTAATTATTAGCTGTAAACATAAGGTAAAATTTATTGTTAAAGAACTAAGGATTTTTAATTTTTGGGATTTAGATACTGTTTTGGGAAGTTGTTTGATCTAAATGTTTTAATTTAATGCAGGGTTGTTTTTTATTATTAATTTTATTAGGCCTACAATTAAATTGTTTTTTTGATTAAAGGTAAAATTTGTATTGGTATACTGATAGGTTGAAAAGGATTTTTTAGTTCTGAATAAGACAAACATAGGGTATTTCAGTTTGTTGTTTTGGTTAAGGTTACTTTAACATTTGTTTTTCATTCTTTGATAGGTAAATTTGTATTATAGGAAGTAATTAAAAATAACTAGCACTAGTATATTATTCTTTTTTTTTTTTTTGTGAGCTTTTTTTGGCAAAAAAATCTTTCTATATATATTAATTTTAAAACTTTGGTTTTGACTTTAAAATAAAATTTTACTTTGCAAGTCTAATAGAGGGATTTATAACATACCAAAATAAAATTTGCTTTTGGCCAAAATTAGCTCTCTGAAACTAATAATTGACACATTTTCTGTTCAGAGAGTGGTGCTGGGGCTAATGGCAGGAATTTGATCTCACCTTCTTGTGTTATAGAGCTCCTCCTACCCGAAACTTAAAGTCTACCCTTGGGATACCTCGAGTGAAGCCTGCGGCCCTGCCTTTGCCCTGTCTTTGGGGTAAGAAATGGATTCCTGGAGGATCAGCCCTTTTCCCACT
>JALJVW010001754.1:0-14605 GCA_024865655.1 Emberiza elegans
GCGTGAAGAGGAAGGACCCTCCTGCTCCAGCTGTCCTGGCTGGGCAGGGTGGGCAGCCTGCGTGGCAGGCCTGGGCCTAGATCGAAATGGGGTAGGCCTGGCCTGGTTCCCCCCAGGTGGAGAGAGAGACACGGGAGAGACAGACAGGTGGGGGGTGGAGGAGAGAGGAGAGACTGAGAGCGACTGGGCAGAGAGAGGGGAGACAGAGAGGCTCACTGCCTGGAGACTGAGCTTTGGCCCTGAAGCTCGATATCGTGAGCTGCCAGCCTGCCCGGCCTGTGGAGAGGAGGGGTTGAACCAGAAGGAGTCCGGCTGCTTTGTGGGTTGTGAGCTATGGAGTTTTAACCCTTTTCTTGGACAATGAAAGCTTTTGCAGAGTACTGACCCTTCGGGAGAGAAATGAAGAAGATTTAAGCAAGTATTTTAAAGGACCGAGCAGGGAGAGACTGTGAGAAGAACCTAGGGTGGAAGAGATGTGGAGTGGCATTCTTTGCTGGATGCTTTTTGTAGAGCCATGGACTGTTCCTGAATACAGAGACTATTTTCAGGGGAGCCACCGGGTCCCAGAGTTAAGAAGGGCAGTGGGAGCCTCCTGGCCCAGGAGGTGAAAATAATGGGGGACAGATGTCCCAAAATGGGAGACTGTGCCTTTGTTTTGGAGTGGGACGATGGAATCTTAAAAAGACAACCCTCAAAGTAGCTCTGGTCCATGTTCAGTGGTGAGAGCACTGAAATGGGGAGGAAGGGCCACGATCTCCAACTGGTGGGGATATGTGACCAAAAGCCCAGGGCATACAAGAAGGACTCCTCCTCTTAAGGAATTCATGATTGAGTGTTTGTAAGTGGGTGGTTTTTGCTGGACTGAAAGATGTAATTGTATTGGGAATTTGGTGGGGAGGAGGAGGAACTGTATTCTGTAGAGTTTTCATTTTCCTTGAGATTGTCTTTCTTTTTTTCCTATTGTAGTGTGTAGTTAATAAAGTTCTGCTTTCTATAGTTTTAAGTAGAGGACTGCTTTGCTTATTCCAGGCACATCTCACAGCAAGTACCAGGGGAGAAAAGTATTTTAGCACTGGCACTTTGCCAGGCTCAAACCATGACATTTTTGGTTCCCCTGACCGGGAATCGAGATAAGATAAGTTGATAAGATAAGGCTGTGAGATGGGGCCAAAAAGGAATAAGAACAAAGCATGTATTTGTCTTGTAGAAGTGCATATAGTTTTAATAATGTTAGAAAGTGTGTTCTCAGAGGCGAAGGGGTGGAATGTCCTGGTTTGAGGGGAAATGGAATTCTGGGGGAGTGTGTCAGTCCAATTGAGATGTAGATTTGCGATTGACACCTGTTTTGACCACTGAGAGTTGGATACGCCTCTGAGAACACAGGGGGTAAAAGCAGAGCTCTGCCTGGGGAAGCCCTCTTGGGACTTCGGGCAGGAAGAGGAGGGACCCTCCCTGCTCCAGCTGTCCCGGCTGGGCAGGGAGGGGCAGCTCATCGTGGTAGAGCCGGGCCTGGATCGAAATGGGGTAGGCCTGGCCTGGTTTCCCCAGGGGTGGAGGAGAGAGAGACCGGAGAGACACCCAGGGTGGAAGGGTGGGAGAGAGAGAGAGACTGAGAGCGAGAGCAGCCCCTCCCTGGGAGACAGAGAGGCTCACTGCCTGGAGACTGAGCTTTGGCCTTGAAGCTCGATATCGGAGCTGCCAGCCTGCCCGGCCTGTGGAGAGGAGAGGTTGAACCAGAAGGAGTCCGGCTGCTTGTGGGTTGTGAGCTATGGAGTTTAACCCTTTTTTGGACAATGAAAGCTTTTGCAGAGTACTGACCCTTCCGGGAGAGGAAATGAAGGAAGATTTAAGCAAGTATTTTAAAGGACCGAGCAGGGGAGAGACTGAGGAAGAACCTAGGGTGGAAGAGATGGAGTGGCATTCTTTGCTGGACGCTTTTTGTAGAGCCATGGACTGTTCCTGAATACAGAGACTATTTTCAGGGGGGAGCCACCGGGTCCCAGAGTTAAGAAGGCAGTGGAGCCTCCCGGCCCAGGAGGTGAAATAATGGGGACAGATGTCCCAAAATGGAGACTGTGCCTTTGTTTTGGAGTGGGACGATGGAATTTTTAAAAGACAACCCTCAAAAAGTAGCTCTGGTCCATGTTCAGTGGTGAGAGCACTGAAATGGGAGGAAGGGTCACGATCTCCAATCCGGTGGGGATATGTGACCAAAAGCCCAGGGCATACAAGAAGGACTCCTCCTCTTAAGGAATTCATGATTGAGTGTTTGTAAGGGTGGTTTTGCTGGACTGAAAGATGTAATGTATTGGGAATTTGGTGGGGAGGAGGAGGAACTGTATTCTGTAGGAGTTTTCATTTTCCTTGAGATTGTCTTTTTTTTTTCTTTCCCAGAAAAGTGTGTAGTTAATAAAGTTCTGCTTTCTATAGTTTTTAAGTAGAGGACTGCTTTGCTTATTCCTAGGCAATATCTCACAGCAAGTACCAGGGAGAAAAGTATTTTCATGGGGGGTAATTGGCATTTGCCAGGCTCAAACCATGACAGTTATTTTCTCCTAAATCTTGAAGTGATAGAAGAAGGGTCAATATCTTTAAACTGAATGAGGGTGGATTTACATTTGTTAGAAAGAGGAAATATTTTGCAGTTATGAGAGTGGCACAAAACTGCAACAGTTATTCCAGAGAAGTGGATGACCCATCCCAGGAATTGTCCAAGAGCAGGAGCTTTGTGCAGCCCCACCTAGTAAAACCCTCTCATCCCCAGGGACAGAATTCCTGTAGTGTGGGCTCTCTGATGTGTTGGGTGCCCTCACAACGCTTCTGGCCAGAATGTCTGCTGGAGCCAGCCAGGCTGCTGCAGGGGCAGTGACCTCACAGCCATCACCATGGCACCCCTGTCCCCTGGGCCTGGCTCTCCCCTCTCCTCTGCCCCTGCCTTGGCTCTGCTAGCATGAAGAGTTTTGTCATTAATATCTTGTCCCCAAAGTGCTGGGGCCAATGGCTTCCCAGTCAGGCTCCTGGAGCAGAAGTGGCTTTTCAGAGCCCAGCCAGGAATGAGCCCTGAGGCAGCAGCTCTGCAGTGGTGGCCACCAGGCCGGGCTGCCAAGGGAGGCTTCTGGCCATGGCCTGCAAGCAGCTGCTGCTGCCAAGGTGCCTTTGGAGCCTCAGGCTCTCCCTGGCACCGCTCCCAGCACGGCACTCTGCCCTTGTGCCCGAGGCCTTCCCTGTGCTGGGGCTGGCCTGGGGCTTTTCCTGCAGCGGGACGTGCCCTGCTCATGGCACAGGAAAGGCAATTCCTGCTGGAGCAGGAGGCTCTGCCTGCAATGGGCTCAACAACTCCAGCAAGGCCCTGGTACTTCAAAATTGCTGCTAGAGCACTGTATTCTAATAATTATGTCTCCTGAACTGTGGAGTAAATAACTGTGCTAGTGATTTTTCCATCTGATCATGATCAGAATAAGCCAGAGACATATTTATATAAATTAATTAGGTATTCCATCATTAATCCTGTGGGTCAATTGTGTAAAAGTTGAATTCAATCTGTTCAGTCTTTTGAACGTTTGACAAATTCTGGGGCTGGGATTAGATCCAGCTGTTCCCAATCTCCTTTCTTAGAAAGAATTTTAGAAGTCAATGGGGCCCTACACAGGTTTGAGGATCCATGGTGGGTGTTGAGTGTCATTTCTCCATCTCATGACTCAGCAGGAGTTTCTCCAATAAAGAAATAAAGCTTTTGCCTGAAGTTCCCACTCTGGCCATGACAGGAACCCCTGTGACTGTCTGGGACATCCCGGCTCTTTAGCAGCCTGGGGACTCCTGGGATGTCACTGTGGAGCCCCTGTGAGTGCCTGTGACAGATCGGTGCCTTTGCAGTCCAAGGTCCCCTGGGGTGTCACCATGGAATGGCTGTGACTGCCTCTGACCACAGGGCTCTTTACCATCCCCAGAAAGCCCTGGGTGGTTTCCATGGAGCCCCCCTGTGCCTGTGGAACATTCCTTGGAAAGTCCCCTGGAACTGAGGGCCTGGAGACTCATTAGCAGGAAAGATCCCGGTTTCCATGGAACCAGGACCCCTATGGTCTGATGGTCCCCTGTGACAAATCTGATCCTTAGAAGGCAACCATCACCAGTCCCCTGTTGCTATGGTCAGTTTCCATGACAACCATCACCAGACCCCTGTTGCTATGGTCAGTTTCCATGGCAACCATCACCACCCCCTGTTGCTATGGTCAGTCCCTTGGCAGCTCCATGGAGACCCCATGCCAGGGGTGGTTGCCATGGACACCAGCTCAGGCCTGCAGCCAGAGCCCGTTGCCATGGCAACCATTTGCAGCCCCATCCCCAGGCTCATGGGATCCCAGAACCACAGAATTGGCTGAGCTGGGAAGGACCCATCAGGATCCTCCAGTCCAACTGCTGGCCCTGCACAGGACACCCCAACAATGCCAGCCTGGGCCTGGCAGCGCTGTCCAAATGCTGCTGGAGCTCAGAGAGCCCTGGAGCTGGGACCCTTCCTGGGGGAGCCTGGGCAGGGCCCCAGCAGCCTCTGGGCAAAAACCTTTTCCTGACATCCAACCTGAGCCTGCCCCGACTCAGCTGCAGCCGTTCCCTCCACTCCTGTCCCTGGGCACCAGAGGGAAGAGGTTCCCACAGCCCCAGCCAGGGACCCGCTCCCAAGGCTGTTGCCATGGCCACCAGGGCTGGGACCAGCTGGGATGCTCGGTTTCCATGGGCTGGGGTTCAGGAATGGGATTCCCAATTTCCTGCTCCCCACTAAAACCACGCTGCCCTTGCTGCCCTCCCTGCCTCCCATGGAAAGCACAAAAGGCAAAGATCCCAGGCTGGGATGAGAACAATTTATTGGGAACAGCAACGAGATAAGGAACAAACAGGAACAGAAACAATATTGATAACAGAAGGGATAAATCAAACTGTTTACAGGGAAAACTACAACACAACTCACTGGGTCTTTCTGGCCACAATTTCCCCTGCCTGTAAAGGACACCCTTCTCCTCAGGGAGAGAGAGAGAGAGAGTCCCTTTCCTGCCCCTGGCAATGACCTGAGCTGGGAGTGAATGTAATATCATGGCCATGGCCAGACCCTCATGTTCTTCAATCCCACATCAGGTCATTCACTGGAAAGGGCCAGGAAAGGAAACAGGTGTCTTCCCAGCATGGATTACATGGGGGAACATGGATCAGTGCAGGGCTCTTCCCAGTTTGGGCTTCTCCAATGGGGATGAAGTTGGGTCTGGTCAAGTGAGCAAAAGCTCTTCCCACACTGGGGGCATTGGCCTCTCCCAGTGGGCTTTCCTGAGGTGATGAGGGTGCGGTGTCTCCGTTGGTGTGTCTGGTCAAATGCAGGAGAGCTCCTGGGTCTGAAACCTCTTCCACACTGGGGACACTCGTAGGGCCTCTCCCCAGTGTGGATGCGTTGGTGCCTGATGAGGTTGGAGTTGCGTTTGAAGCCCTTCCCACAGTCAGGGCAGCGGAAGGGGCCTCTCTGTGTGTGAATCCGCTGGTGGCGGAGGAGACTGGAGCTGCTCTGAAACCTCTTCTGACACTGGGGACACTCGTGGGGCCTCTCCCGGTGTGGATGCGTTGGTGGATGACAAGGGCAGAGCTGTAGCTGCAGCCCTTCCCACACTCCCCACACTTGTAGGGCCATTCCCCGGTGTGGATCATCGGGTGGCGGATCAGGCGGGAGCTCCACCTGAAGCCCTTCCCACACTCCAAGCACTTGTAGGGCTTCTCCACATCATGAAGCTGCTCCTGGGCCACCAGCTCGGAGCTCTGGCTGAAGCTCTGTCCACCTTCCTGGCTCAGGGTGGGTCTTTCCTCCTCAGAGCATCCTGGCCTGGGTTTGGAGCCCCTCCTCCTAAGGGATCTCTGGGGATTTTCCTCCCTGTTGGATTCCTGTGCCATGGAGTCACTCAAAATGGCCTCTTCCATGAGGTTCTGCAATGGGGATTTTTCCTCCGTGGTCTCCATCCTCAGCTCCTTGTCTAGGGGAGGAAGGACAAGGAGAGGATGGGATTTGCCTCCGTGCCAGAGGGAAGGGGAAGGAGATCCCCCCAGTGCATCCCCAGCAGGACGGGGTTGGCACTGGGGTTGTCCTGCAGCCAGGGGCCGTGCTGGGCTGGGAGATGGAGCAGGAGAGAGGGAGAAAGGGAGCACTGACTTCCTCCTCACCTGCCTGGGTGTCCTGGGGCATCTTCCTCTTCTTCACAGCCTCCTCTTCCATCTGGCAAAGGTTTGGGGATGGGAAATCCTGTTTTGGGAGGAAAACAAGGGATGAGCACAATGAGATTTTTACTGGTTTGAAGGCAAACCTGGGGAGGGTCTAAACCAGAATTACAATTTAATAAGAAAAATTGAAGATCAAGGCAATGATACAGAAACACTGCCTTTAAACTGACAGAGTCAGGATATAACCTGACACCCTGTTGGTCAGGGTGGTGGCAGCAGTCCCATTAAATGGTGGCTGCTGTCCTGTTGGAGTGATGAACGTGATTCTGTCAAAGCAGTGATCCTGTAGAAGGGTCTGGTCTTCCTCTGAAGGTCCAGTGGTGGTTATGGAGCTCTTGTTCTCTGGGAATCCAGTAGGCAAGCTGCTCCTGGTGTAAGAAGCCTCAGCTTATATCCAGGTAGGAATGCTTGGATCCTCCCCCTGGGCTGAACATCCCACAGTGGGATGATGGAATTTGATCAGTCCTGCAGTGACACTCAATGGCCCATTCACAGAAGATATCTCCCCTGGAGGGCGTTATCAGGGCTGAGTCATGGAAAAGATAAAGAACACTGCCCCACCTGTTTAGAGTAGTTGATGAAGATGTGATTGAAAACCTGCATTTGGTTACATCTTGCATTGCAACCTGAAACAGTGGGGTAATCCCTGCTCAGGGGGTGAACACCACCCCCCTTACCCAAACTGGCTCAGATGTAAAACCCCCCACCCTGGGAAGGCCCACACACACAGGGGACAATGTCACACTTGCCCTGCCCCAGGGAGGTCTCTGTCCCTGTCACCCCCTCTCCTCCCCTTTTCTCTTTCTTTTCCATCTTTCTCTCTACCTCACATTTACTGTTCAATAAAATCCATTTGGATTTGGTCTCATTAGCACCTTAACTGGGGCAGAGGCATCTCTCTAACAATTTTCTTAACCAGATTGCAACATTATTTTGGCACAGTGAGTTCAGGCACTGTTGTCTGACCCCAAGTGCCTTTGACAACAGCATGGTTCCCTCCTCTGAGGAGGTTGTGGTTCTCTCTGGAGGAACTCTTGGAAACTTGGACACAGCTTCTTCTCTGAGTGACTTTTGGGAGAACTGATGAGAAAATGGCTGTTGTGGGTGGCCAGAAAAAGAAAATATTTTGTTGTCCTTCCTTGAAAAGTTTGTTAAAATCACTGGAGGAAAGGGAGCAAATGTTACCAGTGAGACTGACAAGGTTCATTCACCCCAAGGTGAGGAACACAAGGCTGCTAAAAGTCCCACAAGAAGCCCAGCTCAAGTAGTTAAATTCCCAAATAACTCCCAAATTCCCAGGCTTGGGTCTTTGCCAAATGTGAGAATCATTTTTCTCTTTGTCCCTGTCACTTTTGTGATCCTACAGACTTTCCTTTCTTTTAATAATCTCTGTATATTAAATAAATTTGCACTTTTCTGGGGAACCTGCCAGCAGCTGAGCTGGAGCTGTGCAGGAACCAATGAAACTTGGGCCACAAAATTGCTTGATTATTGTCAGTTTATTCATGTTTGGGATTTGTTCAGCCGGGGTGACTTGTGGGAAAAATCAAATATTCATCAAAGTGATTTTATGCAGAGAAGGTTTGATCCCAAGGGACCCCCAGTTCCCAGGGGATGCCTCAGGGGGTCGGGTGCCTCTCACCCTGACAGGATGCTTGGGAGGAGCCTGGGGTGACTGTCCCTGTCATTGGCCTCACCCAGGGGGGTCACCCCCCAGGGAGGGGTTCTGCCCCATGGGAATGCCTGGGGTCTGGTTCTCACCCCTGTGGGAGGGGTGCTCAGGGGCAGTCTCTGTTTTCAGCCCAGGGGATGCTCGGGGGTCTCTGTCCCTCACCTGGGGGATGCTCAGGGGTCTCCATCCCTCTGGCCTCAGGCAATGCCTGTGCAGGGCTGGGGACCAGGGGCTCTGTCCCTCTTTTGCTGGGGCTTTCTGGGGGCTCTTAAACCTTCTCACCTGGAACAGGCCAGGGGGTCTCTGTCCCTCTCAGCCCCCTGCTGTGACCCCACCCAAACATCATCGGGCTCAGAGGGACAGAGACACCCCAAAACCCCAGAAGGGCTGAACCTGGGATTTGGTTTGGGGCTGAGGATTTAGGAAGGGGCTGGAATTGGGGCTGGGCTTGGAGTTGGGGCTGAGATTTGGATTAGAGCTGGGATTGGGGTTAAGGCTAGACATGGGATTGGCTTTAGGGCTGGGGTTGGGATTGGGTCTGGGGCTAGACCAAGTTTGGCACTGGGATGGGATTAAATACAGAACTGTGAGTGTGTCTAAACATGGAGTGAGATTGAGACCAGGATCAGGGTCAGGTTTGGGACTGAGCTCACCCAGAGCCAGGACAGGGGGGATGTCTCTGTGGGAAGGTTTGGGAAAATCCTGGACTGGGAAAAAAACAAGGTGTGAATGCCTTCAGTTGGGGATTTTCTCCACCCAAGTCCATCTCTAGAAGTCACCTGAATGTCCATAAAAACCTCCAAAAATCAAGACTGAATAAAAAAAAAAGCCACCAGGAGTCTCATTCCCAGCATTCTGGTGTTCCCCTGGCTCAGGGGGGATCCCATGGGTCCTGGGCATCCCACAGGGTCTGCCAGGGGGCTGCTGGGGATCCCATTGGGTCCTGGGGATCCTTGGTGTTCAAACCATGGCTGCAGATCTTCACAGCACAGACTCCTGCATGCAGTCCCTTCTCAGGGGTTTTGGCCTCTCTGACATCCCCAACCCCCCTTTTATCCCCTCCCCTCCACAGCTCCAGCCCAATGAAGGACATTTGGGTGCAGCCCTCTGTTCTGGGACCCTGTCCCCTGTCCTATTCAGACATTCAAAATTTGGGAGAAAACCTCAAAGCCACTTATACCTCTAGAATGCATAATTGAGAAGCAGTCCCAGAGTCCCCCAAGCCAGTTTGGGAAAATATTTCCTTGAAAAAAGTGGAAAAACCCTGTCTTTATTTAAAAATTCCAAAAGTGCATTCACCAGCACAAAAAGCTGGTTGAAAATATTAAAGAGAAATAAAACCTCATTTTACAGGCAAAATTCACTGCAAAAAAAAACAAAACAAATTAAAACTGTTTGGGTCCCTTTTCCTGCTCCAAAAGAGAGACAAACTCTTCTCACAGGGACCTCCATGGGCTCAGTCTCTTATCAGTCTCTTATCAGTCTCTTATCAGTCCCTCCAGCACTGAAATGACCCTGCCAGGCTCAGCCAGGTGGGCTACAGGTGGCATTGCCTGGTGGTCCATTGGGCTGTTCAGTCCCAGAGCAGGTTTAAACAGCTCCAAAAAAAAAAAAAGCACAGTCCAGGGAACTTCTCTGCCTCAGAGACTAAAAAAACTAAAAAAGCAAATCTCCTACCTCTGTCCTGCCAGGGTCTGTCATCCAGGAGCTGGGGAATGTGGAGGAGTGGGCAGTTTCTGAAAACAAACTGCAGCTTCCCAGGGAATCCCCCTTCACTCTCAGAACCAGCCTTAAAGGTGCAGAACTCATTTCTGGGCTAAAACGGGGATGGCAGAGAGCATCATGAAGTCACCCCAGGACACGGCCCTGTCAGGGGTCAGGGGGTCCTGTCCCTGCCTCATCTCTGGGCTGCCGGGGACCCCCAGCTCAGAAATTGCCCTTCCCCTCTCCCGCCAAAGGGGTCCCCTGTTCCACAGCCCCGGCTCTGGGGGGGATCCCCAAAACCAATGTCTGCCCCGTCGGTACCGGGCCATCCCACATGGACCCCCTGGGACCCTCCTGAGGGCGATCAGAGACTCCTGAAAAAGCTCCTCTTGGCTGCCCGGAGATATCCAGGGATCGAAGTCAGGATAATGGATCCGAACATCTCCAAAAATCCTCCCAGAACCCTGGGGCTGGAGTTATTTGGGAATTTAGCTACTTGAGCTGGGGCTTCTTCTGGGACTTTCTCCACCCTTGTGTTCTTCACCTGGAGTGAATGAACCTTTTCAGTCTTGCTGGTACATTTGCTCCCCTTTCCTCCAGTGATTTTAACAAACTTTTCAAGGAAGGACAACAAAATATTTTGTTTTCACTGGCCACCCACAACAGCCATTTTCCTCATCATTTCTCCCATAAGTTCCCCAGGAGGAAGGAGGACTGTTTCCAAGTTTCCAAGAGTTCTTCCAGAAAAACCACAACCTCCCTCAGAGAGAGAAGGAACCATGCTGTTGTCAAAGGCACTTGAGTCAGAGAACAGTGCCTGGAACTCACTGTGCCAAAATAATGTTACAATATGGTTAAGAAAATTGTTAGAGAGATTCCTCTGCCCCAGCGAAGGTGCTAACGAGACCAAATTCAAAATGGATTTCATTAAACAGTAAATGTGAGGTAGAGAGAAAGAGGGAAAGAAAGAGAAAAGAAGAGAGAGCAAGGCAGTGACAGGTACAGAGACCTCCCCTGGGGCAGGGCAAGTGTGACATTGTCCCCTGTCTGTGGTGCCTTTCCAGGGTGGGGGTTTTACACCTGAGCCAGTTTGGGTAAGGGGGGTGGTGTTCACCCCCTGAGCAGGGATTACCCCACTGTTTCAGGTTGCAATGCAAGATGGAACCAAATGCATGTTTTCAATCCCCATCTTCATCAACTGCAATTAACAGATGGGGTAGTGTTCTTTATCTCTTCCATGACTCACCCATGATAACGCCCTCCAGGGGAGATATCTTCTGGGAATGGGCCATTGAGTGTCACTGCAGGAACTGATAAAATTCCATCATCCCATTCATTGTGGGATGCTCCGCCCAGGGGGAGGATCCAAACATTCCTACCTGGACATAAGCTGAGGCTTTCAACACCAGGAGCAGCTTGCCTACTGGATTCCCAGAGGACAAGAGCTCCATAACCACCCCTGGACCTTCAGAGGAAGACCAGACCCTTCTACAGGATCACTGCTTCGACAGAATCACGTTCATCTCTCCAACAGGACTGCAGCCACCACGCTGACCAACAGGGTGTCAGGTTATATCCTGACAATGTCAGTTTAAGGCAGTGTTTCTGTATCATTGCCTTGATCCTAATTTTCTTATTAAATAGTAATTCTGGATTAGACTCCCCCAGGTTTGCCTTAAAACCAGAACAAAAGACAATGTGCGCACCCTTTGTTTTCTTCCCAGAACAGGATTTCTCATTCCCAAACCTTGATTGGATGGAGGAGGAGGCTGCAAGGAAGAGGAAGGAGCCCTGGGACACCCAGGCAGGTGAGGAGGAAGTCAGTTTGCCTTTCCACCTCTATCCTGCTCCATCTCCCAGCCCAGCACGGCCCTCGGCTGGAGAACAACTTTGCTGCCAACCCCGTCCTACCGGGGATGCACTGGGGGGATCTCCTTCCCTTTCCCTCTGGCACAGTGGCAAATCCCATCTTTTCCTTCCTCCACCAGACAAGAAGCTGAGGATGGAGACCAGGAGGACAAAAAATCACAGCAGAACCTTGTGGAAGAGGGCAGTTTTAAGAAATTCTATTAGGGCAAAAATTCCAAAAGTAAAATCCCAGAGATCCTGTGAAAGACTATTCCAAACCAAGCCCAAGATTTTCTGAGGAGGAAAGATATTGTCCCTTTGGGAATCAGGGTTTTGAGGATGAAGAGGAGACTAGAATCTTGACTCCATAATTAGAAGACTTGATTTATTATATTATATATATATTACATTATAACTATACTACTAAGAGATAGAAGGAAGAAGTTTTCAGAAGGCTAGCTAAGAATAGAATAGCAAGAATGATAACAAAGGAGCTGGTCCGACAGAGAGCAGAGCCAGCTCTGTCATGACTGGTTAAGAAAACCAAACACCCATAGAAGGCCAATCACAGATGCACCTGTTGCATTCACAGCAGCAGACAACAATTGTTTACATCTTGTCTCTGAGGCCTCATGTTTTCAGGAGGAAAATCCTAAAGGAAGGATTTTTTTCACAAAAGATGTCTGCAACATCTCACCCTTTAATTAATTAAATTAAAAGAAAAGTGTTTGTAATTGCTCTGCTGGGGCCCGTGCAGAGGAAAGCAACAAACACCTGAGAGGCTATCTTTTGCCAATCCAAATCTCAATCAAGTGCTTGATGTGGAATGAACAGGAATTTCTTCACCTGTAGAACATAGGATTCTATCAAATCACTACAACAATCTTATAATATAAGAAAATGCAAAAACAATGCAAAGAAATTCAAGTCCAAGCAGCTGAGTTTCAGGAAAAGTCCATGGACTCAAGATGTTCTTCTTGCCATCTCTGAAGTCCCTTTGTTCCTGAGACAGGCTTGCAGACTCCTGAAACAACAAACTGCTGAAGGAAAATCTATCAATAGTTATCAAACAGATTTCTAAAGAATTTGAAAAGATTTCTAGAATGTCTTCTGCCGGCTCTTTTTCACCCTTTTTATTTAATTCAAAAAATTTTTTTTTTTTTTTTTTTCTTTTAGTCAGACAGAGCAGCAGCAACGCAAAAGGGGCCAGAGAGAGGATTTGGGGGACCTGGGCCCATGTGGAAGGATCAGGAATTATCCCCAGACCTGGCCCACAAAACGGTGGCCCAGGCCCAGAAGAGGGAAGCAGAACCCCAAATCCAACAGGAGGCCGGGTGGTGGTGGCCCGAGCAGCCAAACCAAACAGCCCAGGCCCAGCCCGCCAGGCAGGCTCTCTGCTGGAAAAAGCCTGGCATGAGCAGTGCCGATGGAATGGCTCAATGGGTGGCCAAGGTTCCCTGGTCCCCAAAATCACTGGAGGCTTGCCAGCAGTGAAGGGACAGAATCTCCCAGGCAGGAATCCCCCATATGGTTGTTACTAACAGCAGACACTGCCATTGTCAAAACTAATTGTTCTTCAATGGTAAATGAAATACAAAATTCCTGCCTCCCATCTGCTCTCCAGTATCACCCCCCCCCTATGATAATTTGGGGGGGCCAAAGGTCCCAGAATCATCTTTTGAGACTTCACCTGCCCCAGCCACCGGGGCGTCCCAGGGCAGCAGAGATTTGATGTCGTCTCCAAAGTCTCTGACAGATTGAGCCCCAAGCCCGCAAGAACCCAGCCCCAGTGGCTGCCCAGCCGCCTGGCGACCCCAGGACTCCAGAAGACTCCCCCGCATGAGGAGGCATCCCCTTTTACCCCTGTCCCAGTCTCTCCAGTTAAGGGGCAGTCTCGGGGACAGCCCAAGAACTGGGGGAAGTCTCGTCACTGCAGAGGTGATCCTGCCGCTGCCGGGGCCGGGCTCGGCGTCGGTGTCAGCAGCACCCTGAACCAGGGTGGGCCCCAACAGAGGAGGCGTGAACCTAGTTCCTCCCATTATGATCCCAGTTAACCTGAGATTAGGCTGCAGTCCTCCAGCAGGGCGCAGAAGGCGGCGAGCAAGCATGGGCGGACGCCCTGCAGGCGGCGTTCGGGGCGGGTTCCGGGAGGCGGGTTGCTGGGCATATGCAGGCAGTATATCCCAGGGACCAGTGCCCTGTTACCTGAGCGACCTAGCCCAGGAGACCGGCCGGGCGGTGCCGCAGGCTGCCAGAGGCGGCTCCCATCCCCCGGAGAGGAACGTGCGGCGGGGAAAAGCGGCATCCGAGCATATCCAAGACGCAGAAAAAACTTTTCGGCCTGGGAAGTCTCGCCCCCCACTGCGGTTTGGGGGCTGAGAAGCAGGAAATCGTCCCTCCAAAGGGTCGTCTCCTGAGGGAACTGGGGAACGGACATTCCTGCAGTGAGCAATCCAGGGAAAAACAGCTGCTCTCCGTTTCAAGACTTGAAAAAAAAGCAGCCTGAAAGCTGGGTAGACCTTAGGACATCCAAACCCACGCTCAAAACAAAACTGGAAAATAGAATCCATGCACTCCCATACGAACAGGTCGATATATAGAGCACATTAGTAAAAATCTCCCAGCTCCAGCAGGCATCCAGCTCCGGCGAGCTCGTACTTTCATCTTTAGCGTCTCTTGTCGCATATCCCTAACCAAAAATCTCTCTATGTCGCAAGGAGAAACTGTGCCAGTACAGAAATCTTTCCCAGCCCGTGTTCTGGTGCAAGGGAGCTCTGCAAACATTTTAATAAACACAAATGTTGTCAAAACGACGCATTCGAAGATGTTAACGTGAATAAAATCGCAGGAGAGTGGTAAAGTGCTGTTTTTCTATCAGTTTGCAAGCTGTGCACACAGTACCAGTGTGGCAAAGGCTTGGATGTTCGCCTTCGGAGGTGCCGCTCTCTCCGGCTCCCGGGCAGAAGAAGCAGCTACTTCGCGCAAAAAGGCTACTGTGCGGTCGCAGAGCACTGTGCGGTCGCGATTGTGTGCTCGAGCGCGGCTTCTGCGAAAAAGCCAAGGACCGGCGGCAAGCTCGGGCGAGCTCGATACCTTCGTCTTTAGCGTCTCTTATCGCCTACACCTAAACAA
>JALJVW010001759.1:0-59009 GCA_024865655.1 Emberiza elegans
GTGTCAAAATGAGACTAGAAAAGGAAGGCATTTAGCAGGAAATGAGAAATGTTCCCGCTCCTTCCACCTGATTTTGAAGGAGAAAAGCTTTGCTTGGGGCTCTTTCTGAGCTAAACCCTCTGAGATGTGAAGGAGATTCATGGACATTGCCTGGTTTTGCACTTGGGAGAATAGGGGAAACTCCTATGATAGGAAGTCCTTTTGACTTTTCCAGTGAAGGAGAAGGAGACTTCCAAATGGATGCAGCCAAGGCAGGGTGTGAGTTTGTCATCCTCTGACAACACAAGCCCAAAGCCACCTATGGCAGGTTCCCAGTGACAAATCTCTTCCCTGGCTGTCTGTGCCTGTGTCAGTGTTGCAGGCTGAGGCTGGGGCAGGAGATGCCTTGTGCCTGTCCCTGCCTTGCCTGATCCCTGACAAGTGGAATTGTGCCAGACCAAAATGCAGTTTCTGGTGCATCTGGGTCAGGCAATGCTTTCAAGTTGAAAGCCTCAATGACACTGTTGTTGTTCCTTTGGCATCTCTGGGTGTGGAATGATAGGAGAGATGAGACTTGAGAAATAATTCTGCTGATGCAGAAAAGGGATCAGATCCCCTGTCCCTTTGGGGCTCAGGGTTAGTTCTGCCAAATCCTGGCTATGGCCCCTTTGGAATGACTCCTTCATTGCTGATCTGCAGCTGGAATGCTTAATGCAGCTAAGGAATAGTATTGCTCAGTAAGTAAGGTGGCATTTTTTCTGGATTAATTCTGGACTAGAAATTACTTAATTCATTAAACCTTATCAAGACATTTTTGCAGTTTTAGGAATGATCTTGGCCATTCTACAGGGTTTAAAAAATACAGACTGGAGAATGGTCTTTTTATGATCTCTCCTTTGTAATTTCAGAATGACAAAATATTTTTAGGGAATTGTTATGAACTGCCATGATCAGAAATGTTTTGAACCAGGTCATGTTTATGTTGGGTTTGGGTCTCTGCAGAAAAGAAAGCAGGGAATAAACCCATGGAGCAATGAAGCTGAGCAAAACCAAAATATTTGAAAGCTAATTTGTTCCCTACAGATTTGGGTCCTTGAATACTGGGGACTTGTAATGGGGTGTGCAAAGCTTCTTTTTTTTCCTTCTGACATGGGGTGCCATTGTTCATGTCCCAGCACTTCCTTGGATGTGAAGAGAAATGGAATGAGTTTGGAACAAAACAAACCCAACCCAGAACTGAGTGGGAGTTAGAGAATGAAAGGCCATGAAAACTAGCTTTGGGAAATTACATCCTAGGACAATTGTCAAATTCTGAAGACCACAGTGGGTTGCCAACAGTTTAGAAGGAATGGGGATTTCTGGGGTGGGGATGGGCAATGAGCAACGCCTAGGCAAAGCAATGGGGAAGCTTTCTCTCTTGGGTTTTGCCAGCTCAGCCCCAGTTCAGAGGAATTCTAGTGATGCTAGTTTCATGAAAATAAAAACAGAGCAATCTTCTGAATAACTCTGACCCCTTGGATGCCTCATCAATCCTAGGATGGATTGATTGTGGGGTGGGAGCTCACCTAACTCACTTCTTCCCTTGTGAGCATGGCTCAGCCTCCCACAGAGGTGTGGGGGAGCTGGGCCAATCTCTGCTGGGAGGAAGGGTCTTGTGGCAGCCCAGAGGCTGTGCACATTGCCAGGGGAACAGCTGTGCCCTGCATGTGCCCCTGGAAGGAGCTGTGCTGCTGCCAGTGCCCCTGGAGCTGTGGGGCTGCTGAGCTGTGGGGCAGGGAGAGGAGCAGGAGGGTGCATGTGCAGCTGAGCCATTGCTGGAGAGCACAGGGCTCTGGGCTCCCTGCTGTCCCAGGGCAGCCCAGAGGCCAGGCTGTGCCTGTGGGAGCTCTGGGCAAGTGGCTCAGGGTTTTGCCCTTGGCTGCCTCAAGTGTCTGCCATTCAGGAGCATGTTTCCCTGTGCAGCTGTTTAGACATTTCCAGGAAATGTGTCCCATGAAATATGGAGCTTCAGCTGCTTTAGGTTTGCATTGAGGCCTCTGTTACATTTTGTGTCTCCCCTTTGCAGGCCTGACTGGCTGCCCTCTTGCCAAGAGGTTTTCCCTGGCAAGTCCCTCCATGCTCCTTCCCTCCAAGCCATTGCCTCCCATCCAGAAGAGCTCTCCTTCTACCAAGCCAAGCCCAACATGCAGCGGAGAGCAGGAGAATGGGAAAAATGGCACTGGCTGGGATGAGGAGAGGAGAAAAATACAGGAGCTGAGTTCAGAGGGAAAAGGATGTAAGGTAAGGAGACCAAGCAAAGTGCAGTGTGGTAAATGTTCAGTTTATGTGCTGTTGGCAGAGCTCTGAGACCTTTTCCCTGACAGGAACTGACCCTTTCAGTGAAGTTTGAACAGGTCCTGGTTTGGCTCTTTAGCTGGGCCAGAAATGATGGGATATGAAGGAAGGGTGTGCACCTGCCCTGCTGCCTCCAGCCCCATTCCTGGCCATGGCCTGGGGCCCTGGAGCACCTTGGGCAGGCAGAGAGCTTGCAGAGAGCAGCAGGGCAGGGGGAGCTCTGCTGAACTTGCTCAGTGCCAGGGAGCCTGAGATGATGGATGTGTGGGAGCTGGAGAGCAGCCAGCATGCCGAGAGCTCAGCAGCATCTGGGCTCCAAGGCTGCTGGGGAAGTGCAGGAGGGAAGGGCAGCAGCAGAAGAAATGAGGGGCTTGAGAAAAGCAGGTTTGGACATCCTGCAGAATGGCTTTGTGGGGACTTGGCTGGAGACCAGCACTGGCTGTGAGACACCTTAGGGGCAGGGAGAGAACAGTGATCTAAAGCCACTCCCATGCCATCCACAAGGCCAGGGGAGGCAGTGGCACCTCAGAACATCTTGATGTCAAACACGTGGAGGCCAGCTGGGAATGCAGCCACACTTGCAGAAAACTGAGCATGAGAGGAGAGGTGGCAAATGTGCGACATGGTCTCTGCCTCTGCAGTTCCCTTTGCATTCCCCATCCTGGGCCAAGCAGCACCCTCAGTTTGACTTGTTTATTCCTGCCAGGTCCCAGTTGAGGGCATACCTAAATGTCTTGAGGTAGGATTGGGGCAAAGCTGGATGCCTTTTCTTGTTTTTTTTTCCAGGCTTCCTTGCCATATTCCACTGGTGGGGAAATGAAGAAGGGGTCATTTGGACTGCCTGTGATCCCCCCAATACACAAGGCAGGAAGTCTCCCTCTTGGCAGTGCTGTGGGGTCTGTCCGAAGCTCTCCCCAGATGGATTTTCAGGAGTCCTGGGAGATGAGGTAAGCCAAGGTGTCTGTTACTCCAGTGTGCTGTTCACCTCACTCTTCCCATCTTGTGGGTGATTTTCCACAATCTCCCATAGATTTAGGCAAACCTGTGTGTATTCACCATTTGGCCCATCCTATGTCAAACCCAACACCAATGTCCCAAGAGCAGAGGTGGTGGTGTGGGAAGAGGAGGCAGGGCTTCAAAGCACCTCCAGAATGGTCCTTCTGGACTTGGCTATGGAATCCCTCTGTCATTGTTGTGGGGTCATTTGGGAACTGTACTGCATGGGTCTGGATCCTGCAGGTGGGTTTTTGAATGCTGTGATCCTTGACTGTCAAATTCTGCAACCAGGAGAATATGCTTGGGCAAATATTGGCTGCTGGAGAGGTGTCTGCAAATTCAGGTGCTGCTTCTGTAAACATCAGCTGTAACTTCACTGTGCCTGGGGCTCCACTGTGAAATGAGATGCCAGATAAATTTTGCACTATAGATGTAAAATCTGATGTATAATCCAATTGATGTTTAATATTTTGATCTGGGCTTAAGATCAAAGAGGGCAAGGTGGTAGAGAAGAGGCATAGGACTGTACCTGATGGAAAAATATTGGCTCTTGGATATGCAAGAGAAAATGTAGCTATTACCCTTATCCAAGTGCTGACAGAAAAGAGGGAGTCACAGAAATATCATGCCAATTGAGAATCTTCAGTGGGGCTTTTTAAGGTGTGATCTGAACATCCTCCCCTAGCAGCTGAGTTGAAAAAAAGCCTTTTTTTTCTGGAAAGAGCCAGGAGGTGTCATATCATTCTCAGGAGACAGCAGTGCTCTGACCACATGTAGCACGAGGCTGTCACTGGGGGGAAGGCACGAGCAGGCCAAGTCAAGCTTTGGCAGCTGTACAAAAGTAGCTGCCCTCCTTACAGACTCGTGTCTCAGCTCAGCAGCTCTTGCTGCTTCAGAGAGGCTGTAGGAGCCACTTGGCCCCAAAGGAGAGGCAGCAGAACTGGGGAGTTCTGATGCAAGTTGAAGAATGACTGCTGTGTTTCAGCCAGAGCTTGGCCAGCTCTGTGTGACTCCAGCAATGGCAAACTTAAGGACAATTAATCAGCTTTGCATCCTGTTGGGTTTATGTGTTGCATTTCCCCCTTCATCACAGTGACCATGTTAAGAAAATTTTTTCTCCTTTCATGGTACACCCATTCCCTCCCTTCTCTTTCTACCTCCTCACATGTTCTTTTTGTCCTCCATTTCCTCCAGGCCAAGACCCAGCAGCAGAAGCAAAGAGAATTCTGAAGATGCAGGTAGGTACAGGGCATGTCTGTCCTAGAATGACCATTGTAGTCTTGACTCAGAGGTGACATTTGGAAAGCTTGGTTAAAACCCATTCTTTTCAAAATTTCTTTAAATTCATTTCAATTCTTTGATGGGCTCAGTGGACTCTCTGAGAGCCCAGTCACTGGGAGTGTTCTCTCAGTGGTGCAGTGAAAATTCCTCCAGTGTGAAGTGTTGAGTGGCAGGAGCTTGAGTGGTACCTTGGGGCCCTGGAGATGCAGTGCAGGGAAAAGGAAACATTCCTCTCCATCCTGCTCATTCTTTTTATCTCCCTGCAGCCTTTTTAGTGTCCCAAGTAGCAGGGAAAAAAAAAAAGGCATTTAGCATGAAAGAGACGTTCCCACTCCTTCCTCCTGCTTTTGGAGCAGAAAACCTTTCCTTGGGGCAGTTTCTGAGCTAAACCCTTTGAGACGTGAAGGAGATTCATGGACATTGCCTGGTTTTGTATTGGCAGAAATAGGGAAACCTCCTATGACAGAAAGTCCTTATAAATTTTCCAGTTAGGGAGAAAGAGCCTTCCAAAGGGATGCATCCTATGCAGGGTGTGAGTTTGTCATCCTGTGACAGCACAAGCCCACAGCCACCCATGGCAGGTTCACAGTGACAAATCCCTTCCCAGGCTCTCTCTGCCTGTGTCAGTGTTGCAGGCTGAGGCTGGGGCAGGAGATGCCTTCTGCCTTGTCCCTGTCCCTGCCTTGCCTGATCCCTGACAAGTGGAATTGTGCCAGACAAAATGCAGTCTCTGGTGCATCTGGGTCAGGCAATGCTTTCCAGTTGAAAGCCTCAATGACACTGTTGTTGTTCCTTTGGCATCTCTGGGTGTGGAATGATAGGAGAGATGAGACTTGAGGAAATAATTCTGCTGATGCAGAACAAAGGGATCAGATCCCCTGGTCCCTTTGGGGCTCAGGGTTAGTTCTGCCAAGTCCTGGCTATGGCCCCTTTGGAATGACTCCTTCATTGCTGATATGCAGCTGGAATGCTTAATGCAGCTGGGGAATAGTATTGCTCAGTAAGTAAGGTGACATTTTTCTGGATTAATTCTGTACTAGAAATTACCTAATTCATTAACCTTACCTGTTGCAGTTTTAGGAATGATCTGGCCATTCTACAGGGGATAAAAAAATACAGACTGGAGAATGGTCTTCTTTTTATGATCTCTCCTTTGTAATTTCCACTAAAATTTTTTGAATTGTTATGAATTGCCATGATCAGAAATGTTTTGAACCAGGTCATGTTTATGTTGGGTTTGGGTCTCTGCAGGAAAGCAAGCAGGGAATAAAGCCATGGAGCAATGAAGCTGAGCAAAACCAAAATATTTGAAAGCTAATTTGTTCCCTGCAGATTTGGGTCCTTGAATACTGGGGACTTGTAATGGGGTGTGCAAAGCTTCTTTTACTTCTGACATGGGGTGCCATTGTTCATGTGCCAGCACTTCCTTCCTTGTGAAGAGAAATGGAATGAGTTTGGAACAAAGCAAACCCAACCCAGAACTGAGTGGAGTTAGAGAAACAAGGCCATGAAAACTAGCTTTGAAATTACTTCCTAGGTGTAATTGTCAAATTCTGAAGACCACAGTGGGTTGCCAACAGTTTAGAAGGAAAGGGATTTCAAAGTAGTGGATGGGCAATGAGCAACGCCTAAGCAAAGCAGTAGAAGCTTTCTCTCTTGGGTTGCCAGCTCCATACAGTTCAGAGGAATTCTAGTGATGCTAGTTTCATGAAAATAAAAACAGAGCAATCTTCTGAATAACTCAAAACCCTTGGATGCCTCATCAATCCTGGGATGGATTGATTGCATGGGGGTGGGAGCTCACCTAACTCACTTCTTCCCTTGTGAGCATGGCTCAGCCTCCCACAGAGGTGTGGGGGAGCTGGGCCAATCTCTGCTGGGAGGAAGGGTCTTGTGGCAGCCCAGAGAGGCTGTGCACATTGCCAGGGAACAGCTGTGCCCTGCATGTGCCCCTGCAAGGAGCTGTGCTGCTGCCAGTGCCCCTGGAGCTGTGGGGCTGCTGAGCTGTGGGGCAGGGAGAGGAGCAGGAGGGTGCATGTGCAGCTGAGCCATTGCTGGAGAGCACAGGGCTGGGGGGCTCCCTGCTGTCCCAGGGCAGCCCAGAGGCCAGGCTGTGCCTGTGGGAGCTCTGGGCAAGTGGCTCAGGGTTTTGCCCTTGGCTGCCTCAAGTGTCTGCCAGCAGGAGCATGTTTCCCTGTGCAGCTGTTTAGACATTTCCAGGAAATGTGTCCCATGAAATATGGAGCTTCAGATGCTTTAGGTTTGCATTGTGGCCTCTGTTCTATTTTTGTGTCTCCACTTTGCAGGCCTGACTGGCTGCCCTCTTGCCAAGAGGTTTTCCCTGGCAAGTCCCTCCATGCTCCTTCCCTCCAAGCCGTTGCCTCCCATCCAGAAGAGCTCTCCTTCTACCAAGCCAAGCCCAACATGCAGCAGAGAGCAGGAGAATGGAAAAAAATGGCACCGGCTGGGATGAGGAGAGGAGAACAAAACAGGAGCTGAGTTCAGAGGAAAAAAAGGATGTAAGGTAAGGAGACCAAGCAAAGTGCAGTGTGGTAAATGTTCAGTTTATGTGCTGTTGGCAGAGCTCTGAGACCTTTTCCTGACAGGAACTGACCCTTTCAGTGAAGTTTGAACAGGTCCTGGTTTGGCTCTTTAGCTGGGCCAGAAATGATGGGATATGAAGGAAGGGTGTGCACCTGCCCCTGCTGCCTCCAGCCCCATTCCTGGCCATGGCCTGGGGGGGGCCCTGGAGCACCTTGGGCAGGCAGAGAGCTTGCAGAGAGCAGCAGGGCAGGGAGCTCTGCTGAACTTGCTCAGTGCCAGGGAGCCTGAGATGATGGATGTGTGGGAGCTGGAGAGCAGCCAGCATGCCGAGAGCTCAGCAGCATCTGGGCTCCAAGGCTGCTGGGGAAGTGTAGGAGGGAAGGGCAGCAGCAGAAGAAATGAGGGGCTTGAGAAAAGCAGGTTTGGACATCCTGCAGAATGGCTTTGTGGGGACTTGGCTGGAGACCAGCACTGGCTGTGAGACACCTTAGGGGCAGGGAGAGAACAGTGATCTAAAGCCACTCCCATGCCATCCACAAGGCCAGGGGAGACAGTGGCACCTCAGAACATCTTGATGTCAAACATGTGGAGGCTAGCTGGGAATGCAGCCACACTTGCAGAAAAACTGAGCATGAGGAGAGACAGGTGGCAAATGTGGGACATGGTCTCTGCCTCTGCAGTTCCCTTTGCATTCCCCATCCTGGGCCAAGCAGCACCCTCAGTTTGACTTGTTTTTTTCCTGCCAGGTCCCAGTTGAGGGCATACCTAAATGTCTTGAGGTAGGATTGGGGCAAAGCTGGATGCTTTTTTCTTTTTCCAGGCTTCCTTGCCATATTCCAGTGGTGGGGAAATGAAGAAGGGGTCATTTGGACTGCCTGTGATCCCCCCAATACACAAGGCAGGAAGTCTCCCTCTTGGCAGTGCTGTGGGGTCTGTCCGAAGCTCTCCCCAGATGGATTTTCAGGAGTCCTGGGAGATGAGGTAAGCCAAGGTGTCTGTTACTCCAGTGTGCTGTTCACCTCACTCTTCCCATCTTGTGTGGTGATTTTCCACAATCTCCCATAGATTTAGACAAACCTCTGTGTATTCACCATTTGGCCCATCCTATGTCAAACCCAACACCAATGTCCCAAGAGCAGAGGTGGTGGTGAGGAAGAGGAGGCAGGGCTTCAAAGCACCTCCAGAATGGTCCTTCTGGACTTGGCTATGGAATCCCTCTGTAATTGTTGTGGGGTCATTTGGGAACTGTACTGCATGGGTCTGGATCCTGCAGATCTTTGAATGCTGTGATCCTTGACTGTCAAATTCTGCAACCAGGAGAATATGCTTGGGCAAATATTGGCTGCTGGAGAGGTGTCTGCAAATTCAGGTGCTGCTTCTGTAAACATCAGCTGTAACTTCACTGTGCCTGGGGCTCCACAGTGAAATGAGATGCCAGATAAATTTTGCACTATAGATGTAAAATCTGATGTATAATCCAATTGATGTTTAATATTTTGATCTGGGCTTAAGATCAAAGAGGGCAAGGTGGTAGAGAAGAGGCATAGGACTGTACCTGATGAAAAATATTGGCTTGGATATGCAAGAGAAAATGTAGCTATTACCTTTATCCAAGTGCTGACAAAAAGGGAGTCACAGAAATATCATGCCAATTGAGAATCTTCAGTGGGGCTTTTAAGGTGTGATCTGAACATCCTCCCTAGCAGCTGAGTTGGAAAAAGCCTTTTTGTTTTTGAAAGAAAGAGCCAGGAGGTGTCATATCATTCTCAGGAGACAGCAGTGCTCTGACCACATGTAGCACGAGGCTGTCACCAGGGGTCCTGGGAGCAGGCCAAGTCAAGCTTTGGCAGCTGTACAAAAGTAGCTGCCCTCCTTACAGACTCGTGTCTCAGCTCAGCAGCTCTTGCTGCTTCAGAGAGAGGCTGTAGGAGCCACTGCCCCCCAAAAGGAGGAGGCAGCAGAACTGGGGAGTTCTGATGCAAGTTGAAGAATGACTGATGTGTTTCAGCCAGAGCTTGGCCAGCTCTGTGTGACTCCAGCAATGGCAAACTTAAGGACAATTAATCAGCTTTGCGTCCTGTTGGGTTTGTGTGTTGCATTTCCTCTTTCATCATAGAGTGACCATGCTAAGAAGATTTCTTCTTCTCCTTTCATGGTACACCCATTCCCTCCCTTCTCTTTCTACCTCCTCACATGTTCTTTTGTCCTCCATTTCCTCCAGGCCAAGACCCAGCAGCAGAAGCAAAGAGAATTCTGAAGATGCAGGTAGGTACAGGGCATGTCTGTCCTAGAATGACCATTGTAGTCTTGACTCAGAGGTGACATTTGGAAAGCTTGGTTAAAACCCATTCTTTTCAAAATTTTTTAAATTCATTTCAATTCTTTGGTGGGCTCAGTGGACTCTCTGAGAGCCCAGTCCCTGGGAGTGTTCTCTGGTGGCACAGTGAAAATTCCTCCAGTGTGAAGTGTTGAGTGGTACCTTGGGGCCCTGGAGATGCAGTGCTGGAAGAGGAACTTCCTCTCCATCCTGCTCATTCTTTTTATCTCCCTGCAGCCTTTCTAGTGTCACAATTAGTAGAAAAAAAGGCATTTAGCATGAAATGAGAGATGTTCCCACTCCTTCCTCCTGCTTTTGGAGGAGAAAACCTTTCCTTGGGGCAGTTTCTGAGCTGAACCCTTTGAGATGTGAAGGAGATTCATGGACATTGCCTGGTTTTGTATTGGCAGAAATAGGGAAACCTCCTATGATAGAAAGTCCTTATAAATTTTCCAGTTAGGGAGAAAGAGCCTTCCAAATGGATGCATCCTATGCAGGGTGTGAGTTTGTCATCCTGTGACAGCACAAGCCCACAGCCACCCATGGCAGGTTCACAGTGACAAATCCCTTCCCTGGCTGTCTCTGCCTGTGTCAGTGTTGCAGGCTGAGGCTGGGGCAGGAGATGCCTTCTGCCTTGTCCCTGTCCCTGCCTTGCCTGATCCCTGACAAGTGGAATTGTGCCAGACAAAATGCAGTCTCTGGTGCATCTGGGTCAGGCAATGCTTTCCAGTTGAAAGCCTCAATGACACTGTTGTTGTTCCTTTGGCATCTCTGGGTGTGGAATGATAGGAGAGATGAGACTTGAGGAAATAATTCTGTTGATGCAGAAAAAGGGATCAGATCCCCTGGTCCCCTTGGGGATCAGGGTTAGTTCTGCCAAATTCTGGCTATGGCCCCTTTGGAATGACTCCTTCATTGCTGATATGCTAATGCTGGAATGCTTAATGCTCAGTAAGTAAGGTGACATTTTTTCTGGATCAGTTCTGGACTAGAAATGACCTATCTCATTAAACCTTTACCTGCCTCACTTTTATTACTGACCCCAGCATTCTACAGGGTGAAGGAATCCAGTTTTAAGACACTCATCCTGCTTGGCTGCCATATGATTTTATTCTCTGTGCAGCCATGTCAAGAACTAGTTCTCTTAATTCTAACTGCTTTGTTGGAGAGTATTTCAAAATGACCTACCCTCTGCTATTTCCATTAGGAATATTTTGAATTGACAGTATTAGCCAAGATCAGAAATGTTTTGAGGCAGGTCATGTTTATTTGGGTTTGGATGTCTCTGCTGAAAAGACAGCAGGGAACAAACCCCTGGAACAAGTAAGTAGAGCAAAAGTGGAACTTTGGGATGAGCACTTTTTTCCCTACAAAGACAGGCTCACAGAATACTGGGCACATCTAATGGAGAAAGCAAAGCTTCTTTTGCATCTAAAACGTGGTGCCATTGTTTGGTTCCCAGCACTTCTTTTTTTTTAAAGAGTAATATAAAATCCCAAAAATGCAAAACCCAACCTGGAATTGAGTGGGACCAACAGAAACAAAGGCCTTGAAAATTACTTTTGAAAACAATTACTTCCTTGCCAGTATCAGATTCTAGAGAGCACCGTGAATTTCCAACTGTTTGGAAGGAAAGGGATCCTGTAGTAGTGGGGAGGCAATGGTCACCACATGAACCAGTAGAGCCCTTCTCTCTTGGCTTGTCAACTCCATATTGTTCAGAGAAATTAAACTGATGCTTGTTTCATAAAAAATAAAAAACCAAACAATCTTTTCAATAACTAAAATACACTTTGAATTCCTCACCCATTAGATGGGTTGATTGTAAAGGCATGAGTTCAATTAACTCACTTCTTCTCTTGTACCTGAATGTCAGCTTCTCCTGAGCCTACAGCAAAAACCCAGAGGAAGAAGGGAAAGAGCTCTGGGTGCAAGACAGGAGCTGGGATGCCTCTGTTCCCAAGGAAATGGGCTGAGCTGTTGGGCTTGGAGCCTCCTGTGCCGGAGCCTGGCCCTGGGAATGGAGCTCTGGGCTCGCGGGCGGCTCAGGGGCCTTGGCCCAGGAGCCCGGCAGAGGCCGCGGAGCAGCGCTGGCCCCAGGGCCCTGCCAGGGAGGACAAGGACAGAGGGCAGGGGGGGAGCTGGGCTGATCGCTGGCAGGAGGAAGGGTCTTGTGGCAGCCCAGAGAGGCTGTGCACATTGCCAGGGAACAGCTGTGCCCTGCATGTGCCCCTGCAAGGAGCTGTGCTGCTGCCAGTGCCCCTGGAGCTGTGGGGCTGCTGAGCTGTGGGGCAGGGAGAGGAGCAGGAGGGTGCATGTGCAGCTGAGCCATTGCTGGAGAGCACAGGGCTCTGGGCTCCCCTGCTGTCCCAGGGCAGCCCAGAGGCCAGGCTGTGCCTGTGGGAGCTCTGGGCAAGTGGCTCAGGGTTTTGCCCTTGGCTGCCTCAAGTGTCTGCCAGCAGGAGCATGTTTCCCTGTGCAGCTGTTTAGACATTTTCAGGAAAGTGTGTCCCATGAAATATGGAGCTTCAGATGCTTTAGATTGCATCACTGCCTCTGTTACATTTTTTGTGTCCATTTTGCTGGCCTGACTGACAGCAGTGGTCCCAAGGAGGTTACCTTGGGATCTGGAGTTTCCCTGCCATCATCAACATCCCAAATGCTTTTTACCTTCCAAGGCCCCCTCCTTTCACAGAGCCCTATCTAAGTCTCCTTTTTTTATTATTAAGCTGACCATTCTGCAGGGGCAAAAAATCCTGATTTAAGACATGGCTTTTTTTCTACTGCATTGCATTAATTTATCCTCTGTGAAGCTGTTGTATAGAATTGCAACTAGAGAAGCAGCCTTTAGTCAGCCTGGTCCAAAAGTGGGCCAATCTCATACAGTTTAGAATGAAATTCCTTGGGGAAAATGAAATATCTAGTGTCAAGAACACAGTTAACATTTGGGTAACACTCCTGCACTCCTGCAATGCTCAGATTTTCTTTGAATGTCCTCTAAAATTTTCCAGCAAACAGAAGACAATGTTGATCTAAATGCATACTGGTATTAGAACCTGGGGCTTCTTTCAGGAACTGGAAAGATGATGTTTGCTACTAAAATCAGCATGAAAAAGGGCAGAAAAGAATCTCTGTCAAGAGCAATCTCCATCTCTGCCCTTCTCTATCAGACACACAGAGGCTCTCCAGCATGCAGGGGCTGAGGCCTTCATCATGCAGCAGGTTTCAGTCTGCTGGCCAACAGAGTCATGTCATGTCTGCTGCCAGTAGCCCATCCCCTGGGAGAGGGTCTAGGCATTGTGCCTTGCTGCTCTCAATCCCAATCTCTGTGTCTGGAGAGCTCTGCACTCTGGAACCTGTCTTGCCTGTTGCCCAGCATTGTGTTTTTGGGGGCTTGAAGTCTGCCAGAGGTTTACACAAACATTTGCTTCCTTCCCAGGCCTCCCACTGAGCCAGGCCAAGGAGACAGATCATCCCACCAGTCCTGGTCTTACGAGGGACAAAGAGCTGAGGGACGCCTTTGGAAAGGTAAGGGATAAGGACAGGGATGAGCAGACTTCCTTTCCTGTGGCTGTTCAGTGCTTGGCCCAAAATGTCACTGAAAATCATCATCTTCCTCTCTTGGGGATGGGGATTCCTTGGGAATATATTGGACAGCTACAGAACCATTGCTTGGCTATTTCCAGTGGTGCCAAGGTCCCTGGTTTGGAGATGGTGCTAAGGTCATGCCAGAAGCATTCTTTATGTGCAAAGGCTGTTTTAGAGAAGTTCTGAATGGCAGAGCAAGCTACACATCAGTGAACGTGGGCAAAGTGCATCCTTGGAAGCAGAGAAGCAAAGATTCTAATGTTGGGTGTAAGCAAGGCTGCAAAAGAAAATGGGAGAGGTTGATTTTTCCTGGTTACCTTTGTGGCTGTATCTCACAGCCCTCTCATTCTCAAGTTTTCTGCTCATTGCCATCAGTGTTTCTGCAACTTGTTTTCACATGACTCCTCTTTTGGTCTCCTGGTCTCAGAGACCAAGTCCTTCAGAGTCCTTCAGAGCTGAGTCCTTCAGAAGCCAGGAAGTGAGAAACAGCTGCAATTCCTGCCATGAGTGTTAAGCACCAGCTCATTAGCCCTCCTTGCTGGGTATTGCACATGGTTTTTATTCTCCTGCCATGGCCTGTAGGAACTGAACTGCCTGCTCACAGGCCATGTCAGCTCTTCCTCTGTCTTGGAGCACTCCTATGACTTTGATGCTTCAAGCAGGGCTTCCTGACATAGGTTGCAGTTGCAGCAGTGTAAGGTTGTGGCACTGAAGTGTTCCACCTCACTGTGTGTAATTGCCAAGGTGAGGGCAGGAGACATTCCTCTGAAACCATTGGAATGTGGATGGAGCTGCATTGAAGCCTCTGGCGCTCTGTGGACTCTGTGCTCCTGATGAGATGTTGTGTGTGGTTTGTGTGTCTCTGCTTACAGTCTATGATGTATTTCCATTGCACCCAGATCCGTGCTGCTTTGTGCATGTTGGCTCAAAAGAACTTGGAGCGGAAGGACGCAGAGCGTTTGGAGAGAGAGATGAAGAAAAGGAGACAAAGGAAAACATCCTTGCAGCCTATTCCTGAGACAGTCGAGCCTGGGGATGCAGCTGAAGCAAGTAAGTGGTGGCTACACTTGTGGTGGTCCTTTTTGACCACTTGCTTGCCCTTTGCACTGTTGCAATCAGACTGGGGGGCTGTTCAGCTTGCATCTGAGTGGAAGCTTGCTTGGGATTTAATTTGTTTCCCAAAGAAAAATACAGAGGCATGAGGTGTCTCGCCCATGGCCTCACTGAGTCAGTAACAGAATATCAGCTTTCCCCCCTTCACCTCTAAAGTCTTTTAGAGTAGAAAATTCTGTCTTGCAAAGTACACTGGAGCTTCAGACTCTCTCCTGGAGAGCAGCCTCCAGAGAAGAGGAGTCCAAAAGAATGCTTTTCAACCAGGCTGCAACCTGGAAGAAACAAAATTCAGTTCCTTGTAATGAAAACACCAGAGATCCTTCTCCTGCCACTCCCTGCTGAGGAGCTGGCGCTGTAGAGCTGTGCTGAAGCCCCAGCCAGGGCTCCTGTTGTAGCCCAGGAGCCAGCAGCATTCCCGAGTGAATCCCAGCTGAGGGCTCTGCCTGCAGGGCTGTGAGCGCTGCCCGAGGGCGGCAGCGGGGCCCTGAGGAGGCAGCGCTCAGCCCGAGGGCACCACGCAAGGTTATCTGCACTTTCCTTTGGCAACTGCCCCTGCCAGCCTCTGCAACAGGAGAACAAAGGCAAAGCAATACTGGGTTTCCTTGTTTCTTAGGGAAAGCATCACTGAATTTTGGTTTTAAGCTAGAATAAGGTAGATTTAAATTACACATAAGGGAGAATTTTTTTTTATAATGAAGGGAATGAAAAGCTGGAAGGGTTTCCCCAGAGAAGTTGTTGTTGGTCCATCCTTGAAGGTGTTCAAGGCCAGCTTACATGGGGCTCTGAGGAACCTGATCAGGATGAAGATGTCCCTGCTCACAGGGGTTGGACTAGAATGTGCTTAAAGGTGCCTTCCTACCCAAACTCTTCTAGGATTCTGTGCTCATTGTCCCATGTTATACTTGGTATAAAGTGGTATTTCATTGTTATACTTGAAGTTCTTTGGGATAACAAAGAGATGTTACCCAGCTCCAGCAAGTTTTCTGGCCCTTTCCATCATCACCCTGTCCAGCACTATCCACTTACAAGCTCCTCTTTGGTCCCTGCAGCCTTTAGCCTACCACCTGTCAATGGCACAGCTTCTAGAGTGCAGAGAACACACCCTGGTAGTGCCTTGAAGAAGAAGGTCTTGAGGAAGCAGGACAATGTGCCCTTACTGCCCAATACCCCCATCATCCATGGGGATGGCAGCTTCCCACGCAGCTCCTCAGGTAAGCCTGCTCCATGGCAGCTTTTTCCACTCGGGTTTTTCCTTGCACAAGGAGCACAAACTGCCCCCTGCCTCAGCCAGCACTGCTGAGATCTTGGCTCCATAGTCTGTCCTGAGAGTGAACAGCAAATCTACTTTGGAGTTACTCCAGCTTGGAAGTACTGGAGCAGTTGGTTCTTAGAGATCCATTGGAAAGTTGAGCTGAATAAAGTAGTGGTAAAGGCCTAAGCTCTGGCTTTTGCCCATCCTGAGAGTCCAAACTCCAGCACTGGTGCCAGGAGGCAGCTGGGACTGCAGGGATGAGCTGCAGGGCAGTCTGGCCAGGCTGTGCTCACTGTGCACTTAGGGGGAACCACCACGGTCAGTTGTTCACTCACCATCTGGGCACCTGTGGCACTTGGGAGCTGGTGCTGTGGGGCAATTGTCAGCTTCAGCCTGGAGCTGGGCCCAGCTGGGGGAGGCTGGGAGCAAGCAAGGAGCCCCAGGAGCCAGGCAGCAGGGAAGCCTCTGAGGCAGTGCCAGTGCCAGTTTGCAGCACACGGAGCCCTGGCTGGGGATGGGGCTGAGGCTGCTCCATGGCGGGGCCTTGCCCGGGGCTGCAGCGCCCATGGCCGACCCTCTCCTCACAGGGACCTCGCAGACGGCCCCTGGTGCCCAGCGCCGAGAGGAGCCGCTCCGTGGGCGTGGGCACAAGGACAGAGCCTCTTCAGACCCACAGCAGTCCTTGCAGGAGGCACTCTCCTTGCTGGGCAGCGATGGCTGGTAAGAAAGGCCCCGTTCCCTCTGTGTCCCTCTCGGCGTTGAGGTCGGTCAGAAGCGTGTCTTGCTCGTGCCTCTGAGCCCCGAGAGCCCAGAGGGCCAAAGGGCACTGGTGAAACCACTCCAGAGCAGGGAGAGGATGAAGATTGGAGAGCAGCCTTTTCTTGGCCTTGCTCTGCAGCAGTGCTGCAGCTGCAGCAGGTCTGTGCTGTTTCCTTGCTTTGCCTGCTGCTCTATGGGGCTGCAAAGGAAACCTTAAGGGAAGAGAGAAAGCTCTGGAAGGAGATTATTTGCTGGCTGAAGGCAGAAGCAGGATGGCAGAAGTTTCGAGTGTAGAGATTTGGGTGCCTTGGGCCACTGGCCCAGTGGGACTGAGTAAGATTCCTCTCTGCTCCCACTGCTGACAGCAATGGCAGGTGACAGGGTCTCCCTGTGGCCTCCTGCATGGGAGTCCCAGAAGCAGCTCCAGGGAGATCCTTTTTCTGAGAAATGGACTGAGTTGTGCTTTCAAGTCCCTCAGCCTGCCATTACTCCTGAAGGGCTCATGGCAGAAGAGAAGAAAAAAGAAAGAAAATCCTCTAGGAATCTTGCACTTTTGGAATTCAACTTTTTCCTTCTCACTGCTTCATATGGGCCTGAGATGTTTTGTCAATACTCCCAATGTGTCCCAAAATATACACAGGCAGAAGGAGGCCCAGAGGTGATAACCCTACAAATTTTAGCTGATACTGGTTTTCTTTTTGATGTCTTTTTGATCACTCCCTGGTGGATGCTTCATTCACACTGGGGTTAAGGACTCCATTCCCACTGGGATAAGCATGAAAAATCTGCCATGATGCATCTCCTTGTGCAGTCACCTTTGTTTTGCCCTTTCTCTTCTGCTTTCTCTTCCCCATTTCTCTTTGGTGCCCTGTGAGGTGCAGAGAGCTTCTGCAGGTGTGGGGGTCCGGATGACACTCAGGGGTGCCCGTGGGATCGGTCACCAGCCCTGGGCTGCAGCCCTGATGCCTCACACACCTTCCTGTAGCTGAGGGCCTGCACAAAGCAAGTGCTCAGAGACAGAGTTGTTTGCACCTTTTAGATAACCTGTTGCTGTTGTGGGGGTTGTTTTAGGTAGGGGGTTTTGGGAAAAGCCAAAGTTTCAACAGTTCTTGCCCAGGGGTGGAATTTCCTGGGATATCCTGCTGCATTTTTGGGGAATGTGTGAGGTGGGAGTGGGGGGTGACAGAGAGGCCTAGATTGTAGAGTGGAAACTCAGCTCCCAGAGTGGCAGTGCAGACTCTCCCTGCTGAATGCCTGCTGGGGCTGACAAAGAAGGAAAATGCCCCAGTAACAGCCTGGTGGCACTGTGCCTCAGGGACAGGTACAGGGAGGTGACAAGAAACAGCAGCATGGCCTGGTCTCACAGCTTCTAGGAAGCAGTGACAGAGGGGCCTCATGTGCCAGAGATTTCAGAAAGGCTGTCTTCTTAAATGGCCACTCTGAAACCCCTCTCTTTGCCTCTTGGGTTTGTGTATGCTTTTGACAGCCACAGCATCCTGGGGCAACACGTTCCATGATTTCATTAAGCACTCCTTGAAAAGCACCTCCCATTGTTCGACTGAGCTGCCAGCCTGGTCATTTCAGAGGGTGCTGCCTTGGTGGAGAAAAATCAATCTTCTGCCTTTCAGGGATCTGAAGGAGAAGGGACTCTTCACCATCAAACACCTGGCTGGGTCCCATTCAGAGGTCCTGCTTTGTAGACTTCGTGACGTTTGCTTGGCAGTTACCAGCGAGGTGAGAACATTGTTCTGAATTGTCCCCCATACTTCATACACAGTGTGTAGAGTAGGTATGTGCTTGTTCATCTCCATGTGTGCTCAGGGTCTGCCTTCATTTCTGGTTTTAGACATGAGATTTCTAATGTCTGTCAGCTTTCTGTAGGATCTGTGGGCACATGCAGCTGTATTTACTGGCAGGTTGGGTATCTGACACTCATCTTTGAGTGTGGTGCCTTTATAATGCAATGTGCAAATGCAGAAACTGAGACACTAATGATGTTATTTGCCAGAGTCCCAACCTCTGCCCAAGCTGTAATTGAACACTGCAAATTATTCTGTAGACCAGAGCCTGTGTTTTCTGTTTCCTGGCTGAGTGCTTCAACTGCTGGTGTTGCTTTTTTGAACAGGAGCACCTGACTCTTTTATCTTTATGACTTGTGCCTTTATGATTTGAAAGCATCCTTTGCTTTAATCTTCTAGTAAAAGGGCCTGAAATCAAAGCTGTGGACATTTTAGAAGGGTTAAGTAGAACACTTAATGAAAATTTTTTTAGGCCTGCAGTGAGCAGGTCTGAGGTTAGAAATTGGTGCCAGAGTAAGTGCCTTTCTGTGCTTGTGCTCTCCAGCTCTTCCTGTACTTGTATGTTCCTCTGGACACAGTGGGACATGTTGTCATTTCCTGGGACTTCTGTTGAAGGCAACTGGTTTTCTTTCCAAGGTGATTCTTATGTTTCCCCTCATGATTTCCCCAGGTGACCAACCTCCGTTCCAAGGTGTCCCACGCTGCAATTGTCACTCTGGGAGAGCTCTTTGTGACCTTGAAGAAGGACATGGACTCTGAGGTGGATGAGGTTGCTCGGGTCCTTCTCCAGATGGTGTCCAACTCCCCAGAATTTGTTCAGAAAGCAGCCAGTCAGACCCTGGGGATCATGGTGGAGAATGTGACTCCTGCACGAGCAATGACTGCTCTCATGGACATGGGAGTCAAGTAGGTTCTTCTTTTTAGTGATATTCTTCACCTTCGTAGTGTGTGTGGGAGGGAGAAGGGATGAGAGAGAGAATGGGAATGATGGGAGGGAAGGGTCCTGTATCCTGCATCTTCTGTGAACTCAGTGACTTGATTCTCTGACCAACCTCATTTCTTTCCTCTTGTCACCTATTTCTGCCCTCCTGCAGCCCATTAGTTCTCAGAATCACAGAAGTGTAGAATATGGGGAGTTGGAAGAGGCCCATCAGGACCATCGAGTCCAGCTCCTGGCCTTGCACAGAACAGCCCAAGGGTCACACCAAGTGCCTGAGATTGTTGTCCAAATGCTTGTTCAGTTCTGTCAGGCTTGGTGCTGTGACCACTGCTCTGGGGAGCCTGTTCCAGTGCCCAGCCACCCTCTGGGTGAAAAACCCTTTTCCTGATATCCAAACTAAAGCTCCTCTGACTCAGCTTCCTGCTGCTTCCTGGAGTTCTCCCAGTCTGTCAGATTTTCCTAGATGTGGTGACCGGTGGGGAAGTGAAAGTGCCTGCAAAGGCCAAGGATAGAGAGCCTTGTGCTTTTTGTGGGAAGAGGGACAATTGCAATTGCAGCTGTGAGCAGTGTTTGGTATTTCACAGTGCTAACCACAGAGGCCCTGGGAAAACCATGTCTCCTCATGATGCCATTAACTTGAGAAATGAGGAGGGTCCTTGCTGGGGCGTGGAGCACATGGGGACAATCTGCTGGGTGTGGCACAGCCTGCACAGCAGGTGCAGCTCCTGCCAAAAGAGTCTTGTATGAGTGTCCTGGCCTCAGAGCTCTACTTTCTATTCAAACTGATGTTTCATGTTAGCCTTGAGATGATGAATCACTTTACAGGCACCTTCACAGGCTGACTGCCATGGGACAGTTGAAGCAAATGCTGCCTTAAATGTTGGTGCTGGGCCTGATAGTTCCCAAGAGACACTCTCTAGAACAGGACAACCTGGCTAAACTGCCTGCAACCCTTTCCTCAGCTTTGGAATTGGGTAAAACATTCAGATGGATCCATTGCCAAGCCTCACAGAAGAAACAGGCTGCATTGCTGGATATTCTGCAACTTCATGGCCCACAACGTGTTTTCCCTGCATTTGTTGTTTTCCAAAGGTCTGCAGATTTGGGGATAAATGGGTGGAAAGAGCCTCAATCCTGCTGCAGCTCTGTGTACTGGGTGCCCTCTGTTGGGTCAGCATGAATTGTCCTTAATTTCTAAATTATTCATATGTCATCTATTTCTTTAATCTTTCTCAGAGTAAATACTGTGAAAGAAATTGAGTATCAGACAGTGCAGGGAGACTGAATTCCTCCCTCTTCCGTGCAGGCAGGCCTTGTGTACAATGCTAACTTTGTGTTTACCTGAGGACAGAACCTCCTGCAGGTGTCTGAAGGTGCAGGGAGAGCCCAGGCTCCTTCCCCCAGCAAGGGCAGGGAGCAGCTCTGGCCAAGGCCTGTGCTGTGCTGCTCCTTGTCCCTGTGCCCCAGGGTTTGCTCTCTCCTCCCAGCAGCCGCCACGCCCGGTGCGGAAGTGTGCGGCCCAACTCCTCCTGTCCCTGATGGAGAGAATTGGAGCCACCAAGCTCGCAGGCACCCCCAGGGCTGAGAGGCTGGCACACGTGGCAGGGAAGCTTGCTCAGGACTGTCACAAGGACACAAGGTAATGATCTTCATTTCACCTCCCAAAACAGGAAAACCATTTTGTGTCTGGCTGTAAAGGTGAAACCACACAAGAGTGGAAACTAAAGGAAATATGAAGTTACCTCACGGTGTGAATAAGGGTCATAGAATCATGGAATATGCTGACTTGGAAGGGACCCATCAGGGTCATCGAGTCCATCTCCTGGCCATGTGCAGTGACCCCAAGAGTCACTCCATGTGCTTGAGAGCATTGTCCAAACACTTCTTGAGCTCTGTCAGCCTTGGCACTGTGACCACTGCTCTGGCCTGCCTGGGCAAGTGGCTGTACTGGGTAACCTGAGGTTGGCCAGCAAAAGGAGCATTGCCAACTTTTTCCTGTGGCTTGAAGGATTCTTTACTGAGATCAAAAGAGCTCAGATCAGCCAGTCCAACAGTTTTGATTGGCCTTAGGTGCACAACACAAAGCCAAAGTGTTGGCTAGTGTTCATCACTGAAGGATCCCAAACATCCATTTCTCATTAACTTCAGGCTTTCCTAGAAATATTTCAGGGGTCTTTAGCCAACATATTCAGTCTTTCTAAACCTGTTCTGCAGATTTCTAGAATGCTGTTATCTGTGGCTCAGTGAGCTCCACATTTCTTCTTGAAGAAAACTGTGGTTTCCTAGTGGCAAAATCAACCCAAACCACCAAAATCCCCTTCCTTTGATGATTAAATTCCGTGAATAGCTGCCAAGAACACCAGAGCAACTAGCTGCCCCTGTGCATACACATAGAATAATCAAGAGGATGCATGAGGTGTTTTGTCCTGGCTTCCCTGCCAGTTAAAGAAAGGCAAATAATTGTGCAATGCCAGCAAGACACTGCTAACAGGCTCTGACAACAAAGCAGATGTGTTTTGCTTGCTCCCTGGGATCCTCTGATGCCACAGAACACCCCAGTTTCAGAGTGAAATGGTATTTTTCTGTTGCCCCACATTCTCCTCTTGCCTCTTGTGTTCAGCTGACAGCACTGTGCAGTGTCAAGTGAGGTAAATCTCCCTCTTTGCTGAGTAGGTAATGCCTTCTCATGCAAGGATTGCACCTGATGAGTTTAAGGTATCAGCCTCTTCTGTTAACACTCTTCCTTTGTTTTGTTTTTTTCTTTCCTTCCTTCCTTCCTTCCTTCCTTAGGCATTATGGACAGGAGATGGTGAAGATGTTGCTCAATCATCAAAAATTTAAAATGCTTTTGGAACAATCTCTTTCCACCCGTGACCTGGAAGATATTCTGACAAGAATTAAGAAGAAAGTAAGTGCTTGGCAGGAGAAATGTCTCCTTTGTGCAAGTATTGCCACTGCTAATATGAGATCAAACATACCCAATCTGTCTTTAGCTCATTCCTCTTCTGCTGAATCATTTTGCTCCTGGGAATGAGCTGTTGATCCTCAGCCTGTTCATCAGCAGACCACAAAGGAATTAATATTATTAGGGAAAAAGTGGGGTTTTGAATATTTTCAATATTGGTCACAAAGAGGAAAGGGAAAGAGGAGAAAATGGGTTTACATTTAAGTGTAAGCCCCCACCATGCTCTCCCTACTCTGCCCCTGTAAAGCAATTAAGTGAGAATAGTGCTTCTCAAGATAACAGAGTCCTTGCAAAGGACACTGGAAGTAGTAGCACCAAGAAAATTTCTAAATTTACAAAAGATGTCCAAGTCAATCCTAATTACTAAAATTACTGTCTGTCTTTTGGGAATACTGCCCTGCTGTCAAGCCCTGTGGAGCTGGAAGAAGCTTGGTGAATTCAGCAGCATCCAGTGGAAAAATCCTTTGTTTGTTTGAGGGGGGGATTTTATTTTTTTTATTCACATTACAGAAGGGAGCCTGCCTTTGTGCAGGAGCAGGGAGAGTGAGTGTTGAACCAAATCAACTTCCAACACAATGGGCCAACCCCAAAGAGTCCAGTTTTTTCTGCGGCTTCCTTCACAGACACTCGTTGCCTGCCAGTTTGCATTATTCCCATTTATGCTCAAGACTAAGGAATTTGGGATTTTAGACTGCTGCTCAGACTGGTAGCACCCATAACCTGCCTTGGGCTATTGAAAACAAAGTTGGCATCACTGAATCTCTGGTCTGTTTCCATCTGTAAGTTAGGAAATGTTTCCCTGAGCCTTGGTAGCAGTGATCCTGGTTCTAACTTGTGTTTTAAAGAGGGAATTTCCTGTTTTATATTCTAAAGATTGATGGGGTTTCTCTATGTCTTTGTAGGGGATGGAAAACCAGAAGGCTGAACGCCCATCTGTCAAGGAGCCGGTGAAGGAGAGGAACGATGGCTCAAAGAAGCCCCAGGCCACATTGTCTTCTAGCAAACGGTACTGAGCACTTTTGTCAGATGTGACAAAGCACATGACAAGCTTTACATGCCTCTTCCTCAGGAAAAACTTTCTGGCAGAGGTGACCAATGCCACAGATTGTTTCCTTTCTCTACAAATGCTCTAGGATAAAAAATGTCTACTTCTGCATTGTGCTGAACACTGCTTCTCTGGAGGGGTTTCCACAAAAATTGAGAGACAAAAAGACACCCATTGGTTGCAGCTCAGATGATCCAGTGCATGGCAAGGGCAGTGTTGTGGAGGCTGGGAGAGGGCCAAGTTTCTGCTGCCTGACTTGGGACAAGTAAATTCAAACAGCTTTTTTTTTTTTCATCTGAGTGGAGTCTTTTTCAGATGGGTGTTTTGATGAGAAATCTCAGTCTGGAAGCAAGATGCCATTCCACAAAGATGCATTTCTCATCCATGTGGTTTGGCCTGGCTGAATCATGGTTTTCTTACCCTCAAACAGTATCAAGTTTGAGTAGTAAGGAGCAAGGCAATTCCTGAACAACTTCAGTCAACAGGTGTCTGAATGTGGACTTTTTGTCTTGATGTTCCTGTTCTTCATGTAATTTGCTTGATGGACAGCATGTTTGGTTTATTTCCCCCTGTGCTGCAATCAGCATTTAAGACAGGAATTGCTCCTTGCTGTCTCTTCATGGCAGTTGCAGAGCTACTTGTACCTGTTCTGCTCTGATAACAGAGGGGATTTATTTAGCTCTGTCCTGCTCAGCAGTGGCAGCAAAGTGACCACATGCCTCAGTAGCATGGCTAGCATCTTCCTGTGGAAGATGGTCTCTTCTCATGGAAGAGACAGGTTGATCAGGAGAATTGTTCCCAGCGGGTTTGTTAAGCTGTGCAACTAGTCTCTAGGGAAGCAAATGAAATGTGAGCGTAGTTCTGGGATGTCTGGCTTCTGTTTTTATCTCTGTTACTGATTTTCTGAATCCTACAAATATGGCCCTGATCATCTGTTCAGATGCATCTGAGCTACTTTTCCAGATTGTCATGCCTGGTTGTAGAGACACTTCTCCAGAGTGATGAGTTTCCTTATTCTAAGACACACACATCCCATATGAGGAGGCATTTAGACTTGGAAGGAGTGTCTCTCTTTCTCCACAAAGCAATGTGACCTGCGTGCCTTGGAAGCCATCTGAAGATAGATCAGATGCATCTCATCTTTTGGTTTTCCTGCTCTAGGATGTGAGCTCTGGCAAGAATGTTCCTTGCAGATTGTCTCCTGTAATGTTGTCATGTGGTCCACATTGTTTCCTCAGAGCCTCAGTTGATTTGCCTGACTTGGGAATCAGTAAATTCAAACAGGGCTCAAGATTTTCATCTCACAATTTTTTCAGATGGGTATTTTGGCTGAGCCTCTCAGTCTGGAAGCAAGATGCCATTCCACAAAGATGCATTTCTCATCCATGTGGTTTGGCCTGGCTGAATCATGGTTTTCTTACCCTCAAACAGTATCAAGTTTGTTGAGAAGAGATCAAGAAAAGAATTCTGAACAACTTCCGTCAACAGGTGTCTGAATGTGGACTTTTTGTCTTGATGTTTCTGTTCTTCATGTAATTTGCTTGATGGGCAGCATGTTTGGTTTATTTCCCCCTGTGCTGCAATCAGCATTTAAGACAGGAATTTGCTTCTTGCTGTCTCTTCATGGCAGTTGCAGAGCTACTTGTACCTGTTCTCCTCTGATAACAGAGGGGATTTATTTAGCTCTGTCCTGCTCAGCAGTGGCAGCAAAGTGACCACATGCCTCAGTAGCATGGCTAGCATCTTCCTGTGCTCATGGAAGAGACAGGTTGATCAGGAGAATTCTTCCCAGTGGGTTTGTTAAGCTGTGCATCAAGTCTCTAGGGAAGCAAATGAAATGTGAGCGTAGTTCTGGGATGTCTGGCTTCTGTTTTTATCTCTGTTACTGATTTTCTGAATCCTTCAAATATGGCCCTGATCATCTGTTCAGATGCATCTGAGCTACTTTTCCAGATTGTCATGCCTGGTTGTAGAGACACTTCTCCAGAGTGATGAGTTTCCTTATTCTAAGACACACACATCCCATATGAGGAGGCATTTAGACTTGGAAGGAGTGTCTCTCTTTCTCCACAAAGCAATGTGACCTGCGTGCCTTGGCAGCCATCTGAAGACAGATCAGATGCATCTCATCCTTGGTTTTCCTAGTAAGCTCTGGCAAGAATGTTCCTTGCAGATTGTCTCCTGTAATGATTGTCATGAGGTCCACATTGTCCCTCAGAGCCTCATGATTTTCCTGCTTGAAATCACATAATTAGGAAAGCTGCTCAAGATGTTCTGCTCACAATTAACTGAAGGCATTATCTGTGGCTGCAGCTCTCTTCATAGAGAGCAGCAGGCACAACTTTCCCAGGCATTGTCCTGGGGAAGGCTGTGAGAAGATCAGAGAAAAGAATCAGAAACAATTCTTATCTTCACTTGCTGCACCTGTTGTGAACATGTGGAATGTGTTATGGAGATTTGTTTACCAAAGGGTGATTTCTTAATTGGCCACTGGTGATGGTGTTTTGGATTCAATTGACCAATCTGGTCTGTCTGTATCAGACTGTCTGTAAGGGTGATGAGTGATGAGTTAGTATAGTATAGTATAGTATAGTATAGTATAGTATAGTATATAGTATAGTATAGTATAGTATATAGTATAGTATAGTATAGTATAGTATAGTATATAGTATAGTATAGTAAAGTGATTGATCAGCCTTCTGGAATCATGGAGTCAATGCTAATTATTTCCACTATGGGGATGCCATGCTATGATAATTATAACCACCAGGTCCTGATTTGGTTTTATTTTCCAGGGTGAAATCTACCTCTGATGGACACCTCCTACACTGTGCAAAAGCCCAGGTCACGTCACCTCCAGCTGTGGAAGGAACGGAGCTGCTCCAGAAGCTTTACCATCTCCTGGAAGCCAAGGGGTTTCAGACAAGGATGGAAGGAGTGGTACTCCTCCAAGAACTGTGCAAAACCAGCCCCCAGCTCATCTCCACTAACATTGCCCAAGTATGTAGGGTATCTCCACTGCTCCTTTCCTTTAGCTCCTTTCCTAAGCCTGTAGCAGCAAAGTAAATTCAGTGTGTCTGGGCACTCTGTCCTGGCTGTTTGGGACACGCTGGTCCCTCTTACCCAGACAAATTTAATCCATGTCCAGGCTTCAGGACAAGTTATTTCAGTCCAGCTGTATTTGCCTGGCAGGTGCCTATTGCTGCTGTTCATCAGATGATGGCAGAATTTTCTGCTGGTGTAACTGCTGCTCTCTCCTACTCCCAGTTGGGTGAAGTGAAGGGAGTGTGAATTATTCTCTAGACCAAAACTGGGTTTGCATATGGAAGAGAAGTATCAGGCTGGGTTGGTTTTAAACCCAGTTGTTTACACAGACACAGCTCTGGCCACTCATTTCCATCCTTGTTCCTATTCCTCTTGGTAAAGACAGTGCTCACCCTTCTTGGGGGGAAAGGTGCCTGATAATCTGGCTGTCAAAGGACTGAGCCTGCTCTAATGAGAGCTGTACAGCACATTACATTTCAGAAGTCTACCTGTTAGTTAGAGAAATTGGATCCTGGAAGAGTTGATCAGAGCCCTGCACTTCTCCAGACACTGGCTCTGAGACAAACAAAAAGAAAACTTAGATCTCCTCCAGCCATAGTTTTGGCAAAATCATAATTGCCCCCTCAGTACTTGAGGCAACTGTATAGAAAACCAGGCATTGTAAACATCTGCTTCCATTCAAAGCAAAGGTACTCTTTAGCATTAATAAATGGAATTGATTTAATGATTTAGAGATGGAGAGAAATACCATAGGAACTATTCTGTCCCCAGCCAAACCTCTTAAAACCAGAAGAAAATCTTTCAACCAGCATGAGGTTGTGCCACCATTCCAGTGAGTGGCCCACAGGAAAACAGTGAAATTGCAAGCGAGTGCTGACCTGACAGAAAGGATCACTTTCATCTTTGACACATTGCTGACTGCTACATCCACTCTTCAAACAAGGACATTTGAATCCAGCTTTCACGTTGTTGTTTGTTCTCTTCACAGATTTTTGATTATTTTGTCCTGAGACTATCCGACAGCCACAAGAAAGTGAAGCAGAAGGCACTGGAGGTGCTGGCTGAAATCACAGGAGCCCTGAAAGATGCCTTGAAACACAGTGATCATTGGTTTGGTGGAAGGAATAACAAAGAACCTGAATTCAAAGGATCCCAGGGTTCGTGCTGCAGCTGTGAAAGCACTGGAAGAATCCATTGCTCATTTGGGTAAGGCTGAGCCCTGGCAGGGACTCTCCTCAACTTTGTCTCTGTCTCTCCTGCACAAGAGAATGCTGAGTGCCTTGACAGCTGCTCTTGTCTGTGGAACACTCCAGCTGACACCCACCAGAAGCTGTGCAGGTGCAGGCCTTATGCACCATCCCCAACAGGCTGGAATGGGATCAGCATTTCCCAACAGTCCCAGGAGCCCTTGGCTCTGTGCTGCTTGTCTGAAGAGCAAGTCCTGGGCTACAGCTCTGCTACAGTTCAGAGGCAAAGGGGCTTTGGAGTTTGCTTGGGCCCTGTCTGACTTCCCAAATGAACAGCTTTGCTGCTGGCATGAAGGGACACTGACCCATCAGAGCTTCTGCAGAGCAGCCACCTGGAAGGCTCTACATTAGAGGCATTAGCTGCCTATTTTCCACTTTTCTTCTTTGTCTTCTATTTTCAGAGGGGAACTGATGATTCACCAAGTTCATTTCTTTAGAACAAACAGGTATAAACCCAGCTGTCAATGATGCCTTGTTCCACATGTTGTTTTGCATGGGGCAAGATGGCCACAAAAATTAACTACATAGGCAAGGGCTGCTCTAAATTCCTTTGCCACACACATTTATGTCAGCTCTGAGAATGCTGCACTGGGGAAATATGCCTGAAAAAAGGAGTGTTGAAGAGGCAGGTCTTCAAGAGGAGTTTCCACTTTCTCCTCCTCAGCTGCTCTGTGAACTCAGGAACTGCCTGACTTGGTGCCTTTCTGTGACCCAAGTATGGGCTTCTTCCTTTTTGCTTGAGCATGCAAAACCTTTTCACTGCTTCCATGTGACTGAACTCTTGAGGTCCCTGATGTGAAATGTTTTAACATAGCTCCAGCTACAGCAGACAAGTTTGGATTTACAAATGTGAAAGGAGAGCTTTTCTTTTGGAATTTAAAACCCTACCAAGTATGCTGGAAGCAAAGAAGAAGATTCAAAAACCAGCAGAAATGTACTTTATTTTATAAAATGGGGTTGGCCCTGCCCTTTCTTCTATGACCTGAGAAAAGTGAGCAGAACCATGTGTTTCACTTGTAGATAAAGTGTCACTGCTGAAATAGTTTCAGCTACCAATGGAATCACCTGAGTGGCCAAGCTCTGCTGGATGTCACCGAGCGTATCACAGGTATGGCCTCCCCTCCTAAGCCAAGAGCTCTTCCCAGGGAGTATTGACAGGGAATGCCTGTGAACAGACAGCAGAGCAGCTCCTCCACATCAGGAGGTGCTGAGCTTGTCCCTGCTGCCCAATGGCCAAGGCAGGTGGATTTGGCAGGTTTTCCCTGGCTGCTGCAGAGCTGGGCAGCATCTGAGATGGGGGCAGCGCTCGGCCTGGGGCTGAGCTCTCACTGGGGCATCTCAGAACCACCTCCAGGAAAGGGATGGGCTAAAAATGCCCCAGCTGGCTCCTCTCTGGGAAGCTCAGGGACATCTGTGATCTTTGAGGGAAAATGGTGGCAAATGCTGTTTCAGGGCATCAGTTTGTTTTGTCCTCACAGAATTCTTGTTTTTCTCTTGGAAAGTTTTGAGGCTGAACCGTGCAGAGCCTGGGGGTCACATCTTAGGTGAAACCCAACAGAGGTATCAGAGGCACGGGTTTAGTGCAAGGCAGCCTCTGGGGGCACAGGGACAGAAGCAGAGTGCTGAGGCTCCCTGCCTGTGCTGTCAGAGTGGCCTTGGACTGAGCCTTTCAGGGTGTGCAAACAGTGTCTGCCTGTGTCAGTGCTGTCCAAAATGCTACAAATGCAGCTGATAATTGATTCCTCAGAGGAGCTTGCTATGTCAGCAAGAGCCAAGGAATGGAAAAAGGATAATCCCAATATATAGTAGAGAAGACGATTGATGGCCTTGCTTTAACTGGGGCTAAATCCACTGCTAATTATGCCAGCATCTTTGAATGCAAGGTTTAATACACTTTGTGTCTTCATTAGGAATCTCAAAAGGGCATGTTCAGCGATTGGGAATGTCAAAGGCCCTTTAAAGAGCATTGGAATAAAGTAGATCTCCAGCAATAGGGAATTTAGTTTAGCAGTTCTTTCGATCTCTTTTTCAAATAAAGGAATTAACCATAAATTGGGACTACTTTAGAAAAAGCAGATGTTCTCTCTGAGATTTAGTAGGAACAGAAAACTGTTCCTCATGTTCAGTAGTCACTGATGTCTTTAATTGCATTTAAACTCAAATGAATTCCCATTTTAAAATGGGTACCATAACCCTTTTCCTGCTTAGAAGAATTGGTTTTGGTTACTTGCAGGAGCTCTTTCAATGTTGATGACTGCTGGTGGATTAACAGCATAGAGAAAATGAAGCCTCTTCCACCACAGAATATGAAATGGCTCCTAGATAACATTTTGCCTGATCAGAAAATAAGAATGGTCTCCAGACCATTTCAGGTTTTGATCTCTTAGCCAAATCTGCCATGCAGGAAGCCTGTTGGTAGTAACTTTTTGTCTGTGTTTGATATAGTTCAGTTCAGAAAATGGGCAGAGAGATTTCAGAGACAATATGAGAAAACACTCATGTTTTGGTTACATTTCAGTGCCCTGTGTAGCATTTTTCTTTCTCTATGCCCCTATTTCAGTGGACATTATAAAAAAAATGCCATTAACATTGAGATGGGAAATGGCATTAAAATGTGGAGATGCCCAAATGCCAGGGCAATGGATCTGGGTAATTCTCTAAGACACCCTGAGGTTTGAAACAGCTCTTTGTCGGAAGCCACAAAAGCATTCTGCCAAAGACACCAGCTGGTCACTGATGTTTCTCATCCAGCTGTCAAGGAGCAGCCATCTCTGGTGGGCTGGAGTTTTGAGGTGTGTTCTAATCCTGCCCTTTGCTGTGTGCCACTGAGCAAAGGGAAGAGCCAGATTAGACATTTGGCACTTGGCATCAAAGTTACAAAAATGGAATCATCCCTTTTATTAAAAATCTCCATTTTTCTCTCTATGGTGCATTACCAAATCTTCAAGTGTGGGTTTAGACAACTTCTTAATGGAAATAAAAGGCAATTGGACATTTCATTCATTGTTCATGCAGAAAGAGATTGTGAAATAATGTAGTAAAGGTAGGAAGTCTGCCACAGGGACAAGGCTCTGGCTGGAGCAATTAGTCCTGAGGGGTTGGTGGTTCTGTTTCCAGGATGATCAGCTGCTTTGCCCGTTTCTGGATCAAGGGGCTCTGGGTGCTATTTTGCTGATCTTGGCCAGAGAGGCTTGCAAGAAGCAAAAGCAGAGGTAGATCCTTGTTGGCATTGAGGCTGGTGGGTAAGGAGCTGTGTCTCTGTCCCGGCAGTGCTTGTGCAGTGGGTTCATGCCAGCAGCCCTGAAGTCGTCCAGCGCGACGCCCTGCCCGTGCTCTGGTCCTTCCTGGAGAACAAGGCGCTGCCTGTGCGGAGCGCCAATGTCCGCACCGTGGCCACCAAGCTCGCCTCTGCCCTCTACAAGGTGATGGGCACCCGGCTGAAGAAATGCGCTGCCAGCAAGCCTCCACATGTGCGGGAAAACCTCTCCAAAATGTTGGGCTGGTGAAGGCGAGATGTTCTCCAGAAAGCTGAGGAAGCACTGAGTTGGACACCTCCGGATTTGCCTTTTTAGCTGTGCCAAAAATGACAAAATCCAAAGGAAGGATGTGCATCTGCCCCCACTCTCTCCATTGCCCTTCCTAGTCATGGCAAGGCAGGCCTGGAGCAGCTCCAGACTGAGGACAAGGTGAAGGCCAATCATGGTTCAGCCTCACACAGAGGTGAGGGGGGAGCTGGGCCAATCTCTGCTGGGAGGAAGGGTCTTGTGGCAGCCCAGAGAGGCTGTGCACATTGCCAGGGAACAGCTGTGCCCTGCATGTGCCCCTGCAAGGAGCTGTGCTGCTGCCAGTGCCCCTGGAGCTGTGGGGCTGCTGAGCTGTGGGGCAGGGAGAGGAGCAGGAGGGTGCATGTGCAGCTGAGCCATTGCTGGAGAGCACAGGGCTCGGGGCTCCCTGCTGTCCCAGGGCAGCCCAGAGGCCAGGCTGTGCCTGTGGGAGCTCTGGGCAAGTGGCTCAGGGTTTTGCCCTTGGCTGCCTCAAGTGTCTGCCAGCAGGAGCACGTTTCCCTGTGCAGCTGTTTAGAAGTTGGGAGGAAATGTGTTCCATGAAATATGGAGCTTTAGCTGCTTTAGGTTTGCATTGTGGCCTCTGTTCTATTTTGTGTCTCCATTTTGCAGATCTGACTGGTTACATTCTTACTGAGAAGTTTTCTCTGGACACTTCCGATGTTCCTCACCTACAAAGTCCTGGCCACCCATCCAGAAGAGCTCTCTTTCCCCCAAGCTCAGGAAGAAGCTGCCACCTGTATGAAGAGTGTTTGAAGAATAGGATTTCTGCATTAGGCTTTATACAGCTGTACATATGTTCTGATCTTTAGATGTAGTTTTGAATTAATGTGTTTTGATTGTATCTTTAAAATTTGATGATATATTTTTAATTGTATATATTTTTTGATGATGAAAAAAAGTAAATTAATAAATAAATTAAATTTAAATAAACCAAGAGAAGAATGTGAGACCCGGACCTGCTAGTCTGGAGATTATGGGAGTGCAGCTCACTCAATGTACCAGTGTGTCACCACATCCTTTCCTCTTTGGGCCTCTCCTCTTCCTCTTTGGCCATGTTTTCTTTGTGTCATTTGTGCTGCTCTTTGTTACTTGGCATTACAACAGGGTCTCCTGTTGACCTGCTTGGGGGACAATGGATCCAAAAGATCCTGTATTGTCAAAGGTTTTTGTCTTGGTTTGGAAAGACAGGACTCTGCTAAGGAAGGCAGGAGCCTCCCCTGAAATGGGGAATGTAAACCCTCCCCAGCCCTCCAAATTGCTATAAATTTTAAATTAAGGGGCTCTCAGGTAAAAATATGGGAGCAGGAAATAACAGTTCTTTAATAGGGAAGGAAAAAAATGAAATAATAAAATAAACAATGCAATACAAATGAACAACACTGATGGAGTCAGAACCCAACCTGACACCCTGTGGGTGTTGGTGGCAGTCCAATTGGAAATGTGGCTGCGCCCTCCTGAAGTGTCAGGTGTGGTTCTGTTGGAGCAAGGGGGTCCTGTAGAGAAGGATGTATTCTTCCTCTGAAGATCCAGTGGAAGAAGAGGCAGCTGCTGTTCCTGTGGGGAATCCAGTGGAGAAAGCCATGCTGGTGTCTCAAAAACCTCTGGATTATATCTGGGTAGCAATGCTTGGCTCCTCCCTCTGGGCGGAGCATCTCAGAATGGGATGTTACAGTTCTTATCAGTCATGCAGTGACATTCAATAGTCTGTTATCAGCAGGTGTACCCTGGGAGGTGTGAATGTGGTCACTCAAAGAGAGAGATAAGGCAAACTGCCCACTTGACAAAAGATCATCTGCCATACAGATGGTAATTGAAAACATCTTGCATTGCGATCTTCAACAGACCCACCTGGTCACAACTGACCCATGGTTCCATGAGGTTCCCCAGTGTCACCATGGTAACTCTCAGATGCTGGATGAGATCAATGTCCTGAGACAGGGTGGGATGAGCTGTCAATCAGTGACACAGTTGGGACAGTGCTAACCCAGCCCTGATTGTCCAAGCGATCAGAAATCCCACCTGGGGGGAGGCCCACAAAGGCCCAGGGGCTTAAAAACACGGAGCACAAGGTCAGCCCCTGGTATGGACTCTGCCTTCTCCTGGGGTTTGTGTCTCACCCACACTGGAACCCTAGGAACTGATAGTCATATGCGTGTCTTTCTATAGAGCTTCTGTCTTTCTCTCTCTCTCTTTCTTCTCCTTCTAATGCTCTTTATATGGAACATTTTTGGGTACCTCAACAGCTTACGTGTTCAATGATTTCTAGGTTAAATGAGCTAAGTTAATGAAGTTATTGCTATTATAAGTGTTTTCTGTGTAATTGGATGTTGCATTAAATCCTCTTCCAAAATTTCTTGATTTTTTACACTTGGCCACTAGAATTTTGTGTCATTTTGACCTCTTGAGAATATCTGGCTGGTGTTTCTCCTGTGCACCAAACTCGAGTAAAGGAGCCTTTGGTTCCCTCCAGCATTTCAGTGTTCTGGGCTGTTACACCCCACAGGCTCACAATGGCCTCTTGTTTCCACACTGGCCCCTTGGTTCCATGGACCCCAACAGTGCCACAATGATCCCCTTGGTTCCACAACTTCCCACAGTATTGTCAAGAATGCATTGTTAAAGGAGTTAATATAAAGTTCCAATGATAGTTATAGATTGTTTGTTTAATGTTTTATAGTTATGTAAAGTTCCAGTGTTAGTTATTAATTGCTTGTTAAAGGTTTTATAATTATGTAAATCCCCTTACTGTTGGGTATTACCCCCACTGCTCCCACTCTCATCTAAATGCAAACCACCTAAGACCATAAAGAAGATGATTATGTTACCTAATAAGAAAATATGAAACTCCCATTAGACTTAACAGAAAAGGATTACATAACAAAAACCTCTAGAACAATCAACCACCATGCAAATAAAGAATCAAAATAACCCCTCTAAACAAAGAGAACATAAGACAATATCAAAGACCCTGGTCAGAACTTTTTGCTTTTCTCACCCTAACCAGAGCGGGACAAGAGCAGTATAAAGATTATGAACCTGAAACCAACAGGTGTCTACTCAGAGATTCGCGTGAGGAAAGAAGACCCAGCTCTGCTGGACGACGGAGCTGACCTCCTCCTCCTCCACGCCGTCTCGGGAGGAGTGGTGGTGTGCGCACACCCCCATGGGTCCCCTACCTAGACTGTTTCCAGTAAAGCTGAAATCACTAAAGAGCTGGTCATGTGCCATTCATAACAGTCCTGGGGACTGGTCCAGGACAGGCCACACCCGAAGGAGACTGAGGGCCTCCAGGATATCTGGCCCTATCTGGAGCGGTCGGCAGCAGCCTAGGACCAAACAGTGTGGAGGAGCATTGGTCAGTAAAGCCGGTGGCAGGAGTAGGAGGCAAGGGAGAGAAATGTGTGTGAGACGGGGCCCAGCAGCTCAGAGCCCCGAAGCAGCTGTGGCCCTCCGAGTACCACGGTTCCGGACTCCTGCCCGGGGACCGGCCAGAAATGGAGGGAAGCAAGAGAAGCCTGAGTGAGTGAGACGCCTCTCAGGGGGATGAGGTGGGACCCCCTCCGGGCGTGCAGAGGAGTAGAAATGTGAGTGGCACGGAAGGGGTTGGCCTTCCCCGTTAAGGCTTGGTAGGCACCCTCAGGGCGTGCTGAGGGTGGCAGACGAATTGGTGAGTTGGCACTCAAACCCCGAATGGAGCTCCGGGTGCATGGAGGATCGGAGTAGTGTGAGTCGCACACAATCTGTGGAGTGGGAGGACACGGGTCCCTACTGGGGTTCAGGGTGCCCCGAGTACAGCAGCAGCACTGAGTAAAGCCAAGAGGGCCCCAGGGCCTAGGGTGGGACAGCGGTGCTGGGGGTTCAGTGTGCCACGGTTCAGGTAGAAACTGTAAACCCACTGGAGGCCCCTGGGGGGATTGGGGTCACAGGGCAGGGCAGGCTTGGCTTACAGGCCAGGGCAAGGCTGGACCTGCCCCTTCCTCCCCCACACACAAAATGTTTGAGCCAACAATCTCCTCCAGTCTGTCACAACAGGCAATGTTGGAGGTGAAATCCCACTTGTGGCCATGGGCACCTGGCTGAGAAGGACAGTTCTTTTCCATAGGAAGGAAAGCACAGAGCCTCAGTGTTTCAGCAGCAGATGAGAAGTGACCCTCAACATGCAAAGGTCACTTGGAGCAGTCAGGCAGTCCATGGGAGGCCAAACCAGCCAGAGCTGTTCTCTGTTCCCTTGGTTTTATGGGGCTCCATAGTGTCACAATGGTGCCTTGGATCCATGGGGCCCCGCAGGGTCATCATGGTGACTTGATTCCATGGGTTCCAACAGTGTCACAATGGTGCCTTGATTACAAGAAGACCTGCAGTGTCACACTGGCCCCAGGGTTCAATAGGGTCCCACAATGTCACAGTGGCCCCTAGGTGTCATAAGGCCCCCCCCATAGTATCACAATGATCCCAAGGATTCCATGAGGCCTTACAATGTCACAATGGCCCCAAGGATTGCATGAGCCCTTACAGTGTCACAATGGTCTCCGTGGTTCCCCAGGCCCCACAATGTGATGGGACTCCTCTGTTCCATGAACCCTGCAATGTCACAATGGACCTTTGGACCCTGGGGGTTTGCTGTGTCACAATGGCCTCCTCTGGCTCCACAGTGTCACAATGGACCATTGATGACACGAGGCCACTCTGTGTCACAATGGACCTTTGGTTTCATGCAGCCCTGCAGTGTCACAAAGGCTTCTTGGTTTCACGAGGCCCCACAATATCACAATGGTCCTCCCAGGGTCGCAATGGTCTCACTGGTTCCATGAGGCCTCACAGTGTCACAATGCTTTGCTTATTGCATGGGGCCTCATAGTGTCACAATGGTCTCTGTGATTCCTTGGTGCCCCTCAGTGTCACAATGGCCCCTTGGTTCCATGAGGCTGTAAAGTGTCTTAATTGTCTTTGCATGGTTCAATGAGGCCTTGCAATATCACAATGGACCTTTGGTTCCATGGAGTCTCTCAGTGTCACAATGGTCCCTTGGTTCCAAGACACCCCAAAGGGTCATAATGGCCTCCACGGTTCCATGAGGCCCTGTGGTGTCAAAATGGACCCTTGGTTCAATGGGGCCTCTGAGTGTCACACTGATCCCTACATTCCATGGAGCCACACAGCGTCAGTACAGTCCCCTTGGTTCCATGAGGCCCAGCAATGTCACAGTGCTCTCCATGATTCCATGAGGCCCCACAGTGTCACACTGGTCCCTTGGTGTCCCAGGGCCCCACACTGTCACAATGGTCCCTTGGTCTCACAGAGCCCCACACTGTCACAATGGTCCCTTGGTTCCATGGGCCCTGTGCTGCTGCATTCCCCCCTCCCCTTCTCAGGCCGCCCTGCCAGCTGAGAAATGCTCCTTGGGCCTCGGCCTTGGCCAACAGCCCCTGGGCTCAGCTCCTCTGCAGCTCATCACAAACACTGTCTGCTCCAGGCACTGCTGCTGCCCAACCAGCTCATGGTTCCTTCAGCAGCAGCCCTGAGAACTGTTTTTGTTCCCTCAGTGGCACAACATCCCTGTTCTCACACTGCCAAAGAAAGCTGTTGGTGCCAAGTGTGGCCAGGATGAGCCATTGCTGGGACTGAAGCCCCTCTCTTGGGGCCCTGCAAACAGCGCTCCAAAAGGAGCCCTTGGAGCTCTCCTGGGCCAGCGACTCCCTCTGAGTGGGGCCTCTCCCAGCCTGGGAACTCTCCCGTTTGCTGCACTCGGGGATCCTGAACAAGGACGGAGCCTGGGCCGATCCCCCACTCCTCCAGGCTCAGCCCTTTGCCCGCTGGGGAGATGCCAAAGCATCAGCAGGGAGCATTCCCTGCCCTCAGGGGAATTGCTCACAGGTGCCTTGCACTGACTCTTTGTGTCTGTGTGCACACAGGAGTGCCTGTGCTGGGGAAATGTGGCAGAAATGCTGCTCTCTGAGGGGTCTGAGTGCCTTGGAGAGCTGAGTCAGTGAGGCCTGTAGGGAAGGTTAAATCACAAGGTCTAAGTGAAGTTAATTGCTGCTAAGAGTTGTTCTCTTGCTAAGTTGTTACCTTTAATACAGGTTATAAGCTAAGTTAAATATTTTTAAGTGTTATTCTCTGTTAAATTGCAAAGTCATAGGTTTAAGTTAAGTTAAATATTGTTATGCTCTGCTCCTTTGCTAAATTGTGAAGTTGAAAGTATCAGTTAAGGTTAAGGTTTAAGTTAAGTCCTGTTGAGTTTGAGCTCTGTTAAGCTTTTAGGCCGTATTCCTTTTGTCCTTGCCCTCATTGTCCATGTGTCACACACATACACACACAGAGGGACAGTTATGGGTTAATTTCTGGTTTGATTTCCTGGATTCTGTTTGGTTTTGTTGTTGCTTTGTTTCCCTGGTGTGCCTGAAGTGTCCAGTCTGGAGCAGAGTAACTTTTGCCAAGGAACTTTGTGCTGCTGTCCCTTAATATTCAATCTGGTTTTTGCTGATCCCTTGCTGGGGATTTTTTCAGCGCTCTCAAGGCCTCGTTGGTACCAGGGTGAAGGAGGCCTGGCCCAGGCTCTGGCCCTGGGGGACACGGGGATGCTGCCGGGGGGTCCCTGTCCCCCTGTGCCACCCCCAGGGCCCCGGCCCCCGTGCCCCGTGTCAGGCTCTGGGGTCGATCTCGTGGAACATCCTCTGGGGGGGAGGGCGGGGCCGGGGGGGACCCGGGGGACAGGGGACCCCGCTGTGCACGAGCAGGGTTGGACTGCTCTGGGGGGAACTGTGAGGGGGGCCGGGGCAGAGTGACCTCCCAGTGACCTCACACAGCCCCCGTGATGTCACATTGCCCTGTGATGTCTCACTGCCCCCGTGATGTCATACAGCCATCTCTGTGATGTCACACAGCCCCTGTGATGTCACACAGCCCCTGTGATGTCACAGAGTGATCTGTGATGTCACACTGCCCCCGTGATGTCATACAGACAATTCTGTGATCTCACACTGCCCCTGTGATGTCACATTGCCCCTGGGATGTTACACCATCCCTGTGATGTAACACAGCAATCTCTGTGATGTCACACTGCCCCTGTAATGTCACACAGCCATCTCTGTGATATCACACAGTCATCTCTGTGATGTCACACTGCCCCTGTGATGTCACACAGCCATCTCTGTGATGTCACACAGCCTCCTGTGATATCACAGAGCCAACCTATGCCACCTTGTGATGTCATACAGCAGTGCTGTGATGTCACAGAAGACTGATGTCACGAAGTCACCCTGTGATGGCACAACCTGTTCTGTGATGTCACAGCCTGCTCTATGATGTTCCACAGCCACCAGGTGATGTCACAACCCACTCTCTGATGCCACAGAGCCGCCCTCTATGATGGCAGTCTCTGCTCTATGGCCTCACACCCTACTCTGTTATGTCACAACCCCCTCAGTGATGTCACAAAACCCTCAAGAACTCAGTTCTATTGAAACACTGAAGTTTCTTGTACTTTGAAGAGATCCCTGTCAGGGACACAACTGAGAAAGTGTCCCCAGGTTCCAGCCAGAGCAGAACACTGGAGGCAGTGATGCCAGGTGGGCACAAGCAAGGCAAAGCTGTCTCTGGTGCTGAGCACACCTGGATGTGTTTCAGGAATGCAAAAGGTCAAGGCCTGAGCCCCAGGCCCTGGCCAGGCAGATCCTGTCCCTCCCTCCTTGCTCAGGGCTCTTCCCGGGATGGGCACTGGCATGTGGGGATGGGCAGTGCCAGGGGCAGGAGCATGGGGCAGCCCCTGCCAGGCTGCTGAGCAGGGACAAGGAGGCAATGAGGCCCCAGGCCTGCAAGGGTCACTTGTCCCCTCGTGGCCTCAGGCCCAGGGCCAGCAGCCATGGCCAAAGTGCTGCCCAAGTTGGCTCTGGCAGGGCCCTGCAGCTGTTGCCCATCCCTGTGCCCTGTGCAGCCCAGGCTGTCCCATGGTGTCCCTGCCCTGCGCCTCTGTCCCTGCAGGCTGTCGGCATCCCCTGGCTGTCCCACCTGGCTGGGCCCTTCCTTTGCTGACAGCTCTGCCTCCTGCCTGCCTCTGCCTGCCCACACAAAGCCTTGGGCTTATTATCAAAAGGGTTAATTAATTTTTACTGTGCCTGTGTTGCGGTGTTTTCCAGCCTCACCTACCCACAACCCCCTCGTCCCCTTGCCAAGGCCTGTCCATCAAATTCCACTTTCCAGCAAAGCCGTTGTGTGATTGGCACAAATTCAAAAGATGCCCCTCAGCCCTGGGGTCATTGGCTTAGCCAAGTGTCTTGTCCCCTGGGCCTCACCCCCTCCTCACCTGGTTGGTAGCTTACCTGTCCCTCCCCGCCCCCTGCCCTAGGGCTTAAAAGGAGACAGGCCACGAGGTCCCGGCATTCTGTAGGAGCAGTTGCTACAATTCAGAGCTCTGTGTCACCTTGGAATTAAACTCTGGATTTAAACCCTCCATGGAATCCACTCTCTTTTTTCTCTTCGCCTCGTCTAAGGACTCTTTTGAGGTGATAGAACTGGGTTCCTACAAGCTCGGGCATGTCTAGTGCCTAGCTGCCAGCCTGGAGTAGCTCTGTGGTACCAGAACCGCAGCTGTTGCTCCCAGCCAAGAAGCGGTAGCCAGACAAGCCTGGGCACGTCCCATCTGCACACATTGGAATTTATTCCTCTTCAATCAATCAACTTAGCTTTACGTAATTCTTCTCCAAAATTACCCTGTTTCCAATGTGCTAATAAGCACGCCAAAGGAGAATTATGTGGGATTGAGGTGTTACTGCCCAAAATCCCTTTAAGTTTCTCCATTCCAAATATACCAAATATACCACAAGTTACACAAGTTATACAAATTGCCGAGCCCACAGCGCTTTCGCGACTGACTTACAGAAGGCGCCTAGGCATACCACAGGAATTCCTTAGCCCAACCAAGCGTAGCTTTCGCCGCGTCTTATTGGCAGGCACCCAAACCGAGATAAAAGCACCTTACCTTTCTCCCGGGGACGTTGTGAGCGGCGGGAGCGGTCGCGGCCGATGGGCTCCCCAAGAATCCCTCGGTGCCGGCTGGAGCATGATCGAGTCGCGAACTCGCTCAGCAGCACTCACAGGGTCCCATCTGGGGTCGCCAAAATGTTAGCGTTCAAAGACACATAACCATGAGGAATGATTATGTTGGTGCTTTTATTAAGAGCTCTGGGAATCGGGGTATTACAACCCAAATCTGATTCCGACCATACAGCCGAGATGAACATGTTTTTATACTCTATAGTTATATAACTTTCATGTTAATTATTAAACTTATATTGTTCTATTGTATACATAGGTTTCAGCTAAGTATAGCCCCCCCTAAATTTCCATCATAGTTTCCCACTATTCTTCTTATGGTTATATAATAATTATATTTAATTACTAAACAATTATTACATCTAACAATTATATCATTTATCATGTTGCTTACGCAGGTGCAGTGATCTGGGAAAAGCACAAGGCCTAACATTCTATTTTAATATTTTCCCAAGCCCCACTATCAAGGAGACCAAGCTAAGTGCAGTGTGGTAAATGTTCAGTTTATGTGCTGTTGGCAGAGCTCTGAGACCTTTTCCCTGACAGGAATTGGCCCTTTAAGTGAAGTTTGAACAGGTCCTGGTTTGGCTCTTTAGCTGGGCCAGAAATGATGGGATATGAAGGAAGGGTGTGCACCTGCCCCTGCTGCCTCCAGCCCCATTCCTGGCCATGGCCTGGGGGCCCTGGAGCACCTTGGGCAGGCAGAGAGCTTGCAGAGAGCAGCAGGGCAGGGAGCTCTGCTGAACTTGCTCAGTGCCAGGGAGCCTGAGATGATGGATGTGTGGGAGCTGGAGAGCAGCCAGCATGCCGAGAGCTCAGCAGCATCGGGGCTCCAAGGCTGCTGGGGAAGTGTAGGAGGGAAGGGCAGCAGCAGAAGAAATGAGGGGCTTGAGAAAAGCAGGTTTTGACATCCTGCAGAATGGCTTTGTGGGGACTTGGCTGGAGACCAGCACTGGCTGTGAGACACCTTAGGGGCAGGGAGAGAACAGTGATCTAAAGCCACTCCCATGCCATCCACAAGGCCAGGGGAGGCAGTGGCACCTCAGAACATCTTGATGTCAAACACGTGGAGGCCAGCTGGGAATGCAGCCACACTTGCAGAAAACTGAGCACGAGAGGAGAGGTGGCAAATGTGCAACATGGTCTCTCCCTCACCACCTCCATTTTCATTCCCCATCCTGGGCCAAGCAGCACCCTCAGTTTGACTTGTTTATTCCTGCCAGGTCCCAGTTGAGGGCATACCTAAATGTCTTGAGGTAGGATTGGGGCAAAGCTGGATGCTTTTTCTTCTTTTTCCAGGCTTCTTTGCCATATTCCAGTGGTGGGGAAATGAAGAAGGGGTCATTTGGACTGCCTGTGATCCCCCCAATACACAAGGCAGGAAGTCTCCCTCTTGGCAGTGCTGCGGGGTCTGTCCGAAGCTCTCCCCAGATGGATTTTCAGGAGTCCTGGGAGATGAGGTAAGCCAAGGTGTCTGTTACTCCAGTGTGCTGTTCACCTCACTCTTCCCATCTTGTGGGGTGATTTTCCACAATCTCCCATAGATTTAGGCAAACCTCTGTGTATTCACCATTTGGCCCATCCTATGTCAAACCAAACACCAATGTCCCAAGAGCAGAGGTGGTGGTGAAGAAGAGGAGGCAGGGATTCAAAGCACCTCCAGAATGGTCCTTCTGGACTTGGCTATGGAATCCCTCTGTAATTGTTGTGGGGTCATTTGGGAACTGTACTGCATGGGTCTGGATCCTGCAGATCTTTGAATGCTGTGATCCTTGACTGTCAAATTCTGCAACCAGGAGAATATGCTTGGGCAAATATTGGCTGCTGGAGAGGTGTCTGCAAATTCAGGTGCTGCTTCTGTAAACATCAGCTGTAACTTCACTGTGCCTGGGGCTCCACAGTGAAATGAGATGCCAGATAAATTTTGCACTATAGATGTAAAATCTGATGTATAATCTGATTGGTGTTTAATATTTTGATCTGGGCTTAAGATCAAAGAGGGCAAGGTGCTAGAGAAGAGGCATAGGACTGTATCTGATGGAAAAATATTGGCTTGGATATGCAAGAGAAAATGTAGCTATTACCCTTATCCAAGTGCTGACAGAAAAGAAGGAGTCACAGAAATATCATGCCAATTGAGAATCTTCAGTGGGGCTTTTAAGGTGTGATCTGAACATCCTTCCCTAGCAGCTGAGTTGGAAACAGCCTTTGTTTTCTTGAAAGAGCCAGGAGGTGTCATATCATTCTCAGGAGACAGCAGTGCTCTGACCACATGTAGCACGAGGCTGTCACCAGGGGAAGGCACGAGCAGGCCAAATCAAGCTTTGGCAGCTGTACAAAAGTAGCTGCCCTCCTTACAGACTCGTGTCTCAGCTCAGCAGCTCTTGCTGCTTCAGAGAGGCTGTAGGAGCCACTTGGCCCCAAAAGGAGAGGCAGCAGAACTGGGGAGTTCTGATGCAAGTTGAAGAATGACTGCTGTGTTTCAGCCAGAGCTTGGCCAGCTCTGTGTGACTCCAGAGGTGGCAAACTTAAGGACAATTCATCAGCTTTACATCTTGTTGGGTTTATGTGTTGCATTTCCCCCTTCATCACAGTGACCATGTTTAAAAGTTTTGCCTCCTTTCATGGTACACCCATTCCCTCCCTTCTCTTTCTACCTCCTCACATGTTCTTTTGTCCTCCATTTCCTCCAGGCCAAGACCCAGCAGCAGAAGCAAAGAGAATTCTGAAGGTGCAGGTAGGTACAGGGCATGTCTGTCCTAGAATGACCATTGTAGTCTTGACTCAGAGGTGACATTTGGAAAGCTTGGTTAAAACCCATTCTTTTCAAAATTTCTTTAAATTCGTTTCAATTCTTTGGTGGGCTCAGTGGGCTCTCCCAGAGCCCAGTCAGTGGGAGTGTTCTCTCGTGGCACAGTGAAAATTCCACCAGTGTGGAGTGTTGAGTGGTACCTGGGGGCCCCTGAAATGCAGTGCTGGAAGGGGATACCTTCCTCTCCATCCTGCTCATTCTTTTTATCTCCCTACAGCCTTTCTAGTGTCACAATTAGTAGGGAAAAAGAGGGCATTTAGCATGAAATGAGAGATGTTCCCACTCCTTCCTCCTGCTTTTGAAGCAGAAAACCTTTCCTTGGGGCAGTTTCTGAGCTGAACCCTTTGAGATGTGAAGGCAATTCATGGACATTGCCTGGTTTTGTACTGGCAGAAATAGGGAAACCTCCTATAATAGCAAGTCCTTTTGAATTTTCCAATGAAGGAGAAGGAGGCTTCCAAATAGATGCATCCTATGCAGGGTGTGAGTTTGTCATGCTGTGACAGCACAAGCCCACAGCCACCTATGGCAGGTTCACAGTGACAAATCCCTTCCCTGGCTGTCTCTGCCTGTGTCAGTGTTGCAGGCTGAGGCTGGGGCAGGAGATGCCTTCTGCCTTGTCCCTGTCCCTGCCTTGCCTGATCCCTGACAAGTGGAATTGTGCCAGACAAAATGCAGTCTCTGGTGCATCTGGGTCAGGCAATGCTTTCCAGTTGAAAGCCTCAATGACACTGTTGTTGTTCCTTTGGCATCTCTGGGTGTGGAATGATAGGAGAGATGAGACTTGAGGAAATAATTCTGCTGATGCAGAACAAGGGATCAGATCCCCTGGTCCCTTTGGGGCTCAGGGTTAGTTCTGCCAAGTCCTGGCTATGGCCCCTTTGGAATGACTCCTTACTTGCTGATATGCAGCTGGAATGCTTAATGCTCAGTAAGTAAGGTGACATTTTTGCTGGATCAGTTCTGGACTAGAAATGACCTATCTCATTAAACCTTACCTGCCTCACTTTTATTACTGACCCCAGCATTCTACAGGGTGAAGGAATCCAGGTTTAAGACACTCATCCTGCTTGGCTGCCATATGATTTTATTCTCTGTGCAGCCATGTCAAGAACTAGTTCTCTTAATTCTAACTGCTTTGTTGGAGAATATTTCAAAATGACCTACCCTCTGCTATTTCCATTAGGAATATTTTGAATTGACAGTATTAGCCAAGATCAGAAATGTTTTGAGGCAGGTCATGTTTATGTTGGGTTTGGGTGTCTCTGCTGAAAAGACAGCAGGGAACAAACCCCTGGAACAAGTAAGTAGAGCAAAAGTGGAACTTTGGGATGAGCACTTTTTTCCCTACAAAGACAGGCTCACAGAATACTGGGCACATCTAATGGAGAAAGCAAAGCTTCTTTTGCATCTAAAACGTGGTGCCATTGTTTGGTTCCCAGCACTTCTTTTGTTGGAAAGAGTAATATAAAATCCCAAAAATGCAAAACCCGACCTGGAATTGAGTGGGACCAACAGAAACAAAGGCCTTGAAAATTACTTTTGAAAACAATTACTTCCTTGCCAGCATCAGATTCTAGAGAGCACTGTGAGTTTCCAACTGTTTGGAAGGAAAGGGATCCTGTAGTAGTGGGGAGGCAATGGTAACCACATGAACCAGTAGAGCCCTTCTCTCTTGGCTTGCCAGCTCCATATTATTCAGAGAAATTAAACTGATGGTCGTTTCATGAAAAATAAAAAAACAAACAATCTTTTCAGTAACTAAAATACACTTTGAATTCCTCACCCATTAGATAGGTTGATTGTAAAGGCATGAGTTCAACTAACTCACTTCTTCTCTTGTACCTGAATGTCAGCTTCTCCTGAGCCTACAGCAAAAACCCAGAGGAAGAAGGGAAAGAGCTCTGGGTGCAAGACAGGAGCTGGGATGCCTCTGTTCCCAAGGAAACGGGCTGAGCTGTTGGGCTTGGAGCCTCCTGTGCCGGAGCCTGGCCCTGGGAATGGAGCTCTGGGCTCGCGGGCGGCTCAGGGGCCTCGGCCCAGGAGCCCCGGCAGAGGCCGCGGAGCAGCGCTGGCCCCAGGGCCGCTGCCAGGGAGGACAAGGACAGAGGGCAGGGGGGCGCTGGGCTGCTCGCTGGCAGGAGGAAGGGTCTTGTGGCAGCCCAGAGAGGCTGTGCACATTGCCAGGGAACAGCTGTGCCCTGCAGGTGCCCCTGCAAGGAGCTGTGCTGCTGCCAGTGCCCCTGGAGCTGTGGGGCTGCTGAGCTGTGGGGCAGGGAGAGGAGCAGGAGGGTGCATGTGCAGCTGAGCCATTGCTGGAGAGCACAGGGCTCGGGGCTCCCTGCTGTCCCAGGGCAGCCCAGAGGCCAGGCTGTGCCTGTGGGAGCTCTGGGCAAGTGGCTCAGGGTTTTGCCCTTGGCTGCCTCAAGTGTCTGCCAGCAGGAGCATGTTTCCCTGTGTAGCTGTTTAGACATTTTCAGGAAATGTGTCCCATGAAATATGGAGCTTCAGGTGCTTTAGATTACATCTCTGCCTCTGTTACATTTTTTGTGTCCATTTTGCTGGCCTGACTGACAGCAGTGGTCCCAAGGAGGTTACCTTGGGATCTGGAGTTTCCCTGCCAACATCCCAAATGCTTTTACCTTCCAAGGCCCTCCTTTCACAGAGCCGCTATCTAAGTCTCCTTTTTTATTATTATGCTGACCATTCTGCAGGGGCAAAAAATCCTGATTGAAGACATGGCTTTTTTTCTACTGCATTGCCGCTTAATTTATCCTTTGTGAAGCTGTTGTATAGAATTGCAACTAGAGAAGCAGCCTTTAGTCAGCCTGGTCCAAAAGTGGGCCAATCTCATACAGTTTAGAATGAAATTCCTTGGGGAAAATGAAATATCTAGTGTCAAGAACACAGTTAACATTTGGGTAACACTCCTGCACTCCTGCAATGCTCAGATTTTCTTTGAATGTCCTCTAAAATTTTCCAGCAAACAGAAGACAATGTTGATCTAAATGCATACAGGTATTAGAACCTGGGGCTTCTTTCAGGAACTGGAAAGATGATGTTTGCTACAAACAGCATGAAAAAGGGCAGAAAAGAATCTCTGTCAAGAGCAATCTCCATCTCTGCCCTTCTCTATCAGACACAGAGGCTCTGTGCAGGGGCTGAGGCCTTTCATCATGCAGCAGGTTTCAGTCTGCTGGCCAACAGAGTCATGTCATGTCTGCTGCCAGTAGCCCATCCCTGGGGAGAGGGTCTAGGCATTGTACCTTGCTGCTCTCAATCCCAATCTCTGTGTCTGGAGAGCTCTGCACTCTGGAACCTGTCTTGCCTGTTGCCCAGCATTGTGTTTGGGGGGGGCTTGAAGTCTGCCAGAGGTTTACACAAACATTTGCTTCCCTTCCCAGGCCTCCCACTGAGCCAGGCCAAGGAGACAGATCATCCCACCAGTCCTGGTCTTACGAGGGACAAAGAGCTGAGGGACGCCTTTGGAAAGGTAAGGGATAAGGACAGGGATGAGCAGACTTCCTTTCCTGTGGCTGTTCAGTGCTTGGCCCAAAATGTCACTGAAAATCATCATCTTCCACTCTTGGGGGATGGGGATTGCCTTGGGAATATATTGGACAGCTACAGAACCATTGCTTGGCTATTTCCAGTGGTGCCAAGGTCCCTGGTTTGGAGAGGGTGCCAAGGTCATGCCAGAAGCATTCTTTATGTGCAAAGGCTGTTTTGGAGAAGTTCTGAATGGCAGAGCAAGCTACACATCAGTGAATGTGGGCAAAGTGCATCCTCGGAAGCAGAGAAGCAAAGATTCTAATGTTGGGTGCAAGCAAGGCTGCAAAATCAAATGGGAGAGGTTGATTTTTCCTGGTTACCTTTGTGGCTGTATCGCACAGCCCTCTCATTCTCAAGTTTTATGCTCATGAACATCAATGCTTCTGCAACTTGTTTTCACAAGACTCCTCCTTTTGGTCTCCTGGTCCTTCAGAGCTGAGTCCTTCAGAAGCCCGGAAGTGAGAAACAGCTGCAATTCCTGGCCATGAGTGTTAACCAACAGCTCATTAGCCCTCCTTGCTGGGTATTGCACATGGTTTTTATTCTCCTGCCATGCCCTGTAGGAACTGAACTGCCTGCTCACTGGCCATGTCAGCTCTTCCTCTGTCTTGGAGCACTCCTATGAGTTTCATGCTTCAAGCAGGGCTTCCTGACATAGGTTGCAATTGCAGCAGTGGAAGGCTGTGGCACTGAAGTGTTCCACCTCACTGTGTGTAATTGCCAAGGTGAGGAAAGGAGACATTCCTCTGAAACTCTTGGATTGGGGATGGAGCTGCATTGAAGCCTATGGCACTCGGTGGACTCTGTGCTCCTGATGAGATGCTGTGTGTGGTTTGTGTGTCTCTGCTTACAGTCTATGATGTATTTCCATTGCACCCAGATCCGTGCTGCTTTGTGCTTGTTGGGTCAAAAGAACTTGGAGCGGAAGGATGCAGAGCGTTTGGAGAGAGACATGAAGAAAAGGGGACAAAGGAAAACATTCTTGCAGCCTATTCCTGATACAGTCGAGCCTGGGGATGCAGCTGAAGCAAGTAAGTGGTGGCTACACTTGTGGTGGTCCTTTTTGACCACTTGCTTGCCCTTTGCACAGTGGTGCAATCAGACTGGGGAGCTGTTCAGCTTGCATCTGAGTGGAAGCTTGCTTGGGATTTAATTCTGTTTCCCAAAGAAAAATACAGAGGCATGAAGTGTCTTGCCCATGGCCTCACTGAGTCAGTAACAGAATATCAGCTTCCCCCCTTCACCTCTAAAGTCTTTTAGAGTAGAAAATTCTGTCTTGCAAAGTACACTGGGGCTTCAGACTCTCTCCTGGAGAGCAGCCTCCAGGGAAGGGGAGTCCAAAAGAATGCTTTTCAACCAGGCTGCAACCTGGAAGAAACAAAATTTAGCTCCTTGTATTGAAAACACCAGAGATGCTTCTCCTGCCACTCCCTGCTGAGGAGCTGGCGCTGTAGAGCTGTGCTGAAGCCCCAGCCAGGACTCCTGTTGCAGCCCCAGGAGCCAGCAGCGTTCCCGAGTGAATCCTGGCTGAGGGCTCTGCCTGCAGGGCTGTGAGCGCTGCCCGAGGGTGGCAGTGGGGCCCTGAGGAGGCAGCGCTCAGCCCGAGGGCACCACGCAAGGTTATCTGCACTTTCCTTTGGCAACTGCCCCTGCCAGCCTCTGCAACAGGAGAACAAAGGCAAAGCAATACTGGGTTTCCTTGTTTCTTAGGGAAAGCATCACTGCAATTTGGTTTTAAGCTAGAATAAGGTAGATTTAAATTACACATAAGGGAGAATTTTTTTTTATAATGAAGGGAATGAAAAGCTGGAAGGGTTTCCCCAGAGAAGCTGTTGTTGGTCCATCCTTGAAGGTGTTCAAGGCCAGCTTACATGGGGCTCTGAGGAACCTGATCAGGATGAAGATGTCCCTGCTCACAGGGGTTGGACTAGATGGTGCTTAAAGGTGCCTTCCTACCCAAACTCTTCTAGGATTCTGTGATCATTGTCCCATGTTATACTAGGTATAAAGTGGTATTTCATTGTTATACTTGAAGTTCTTTGGGATAACAAAGAGATGTTACCCAGCTCCAGCAAGTTTTCTGGCCCTTTCCATCATCACCCTGTCCAGCACTATCCACTTACAAGCTCCTCTTTGGTCCCTGCAGCCTTTAGCCTACCACCTGTTGATGGCACAGCTTCTAGAGTGCAGAGAACACACCCTGGTAGTGCCTTGAAGAAGAAGGTCTTGAGGAAGCAGGACAATGTGCCCTTACTGCCCAATACCCCATCATCCATGGGGATGGCAGCTTCCCACACAGCTCCTCAGGTAAGCCTGCTCCATGGCAGCTTTTCCCACTTGGGTTTTTCCTTGCACAAGGAGCACAAACTGCCCCCTGCCTCAGCCAGCACTGCTGAGATCTTGGCTCCATAGTCTGTCCTGAGAGTGAACAGCAAATCTACTTTGGAGTTACTCAGCTGCTGGGCCAACACTGATCTGCCCCCCAGCTCTGCACACACAGACATTGTTGCAAGGCAGCTCCAGAGAAGGCAACAAAAGGGCATATCTGCAGACAACTCTGCTGGGAGATCCTTCAGTTCCTTAAAACCACTGAGAGCACAGCCCCTCATTGACACAGTCTGTGGCCACAGGAAGGTGGAGAGAGAAAAAATGAGAAATGGCGTAAAGTGTGATATTTCTTTGTGGACAATGAAAAAAAATACAAAGGGAAAAAGAAAACCACAAACCAAAGCAAAGTGTGAAAGATGTCCTTTATTACAAGCGATTTGCAGAAATTGTCCAGCAGTTTAATGTTTCTGAAGCCATCCAGTCATCAGTCTCCACATTGCAGCCTTCAGTTCCTGGTTCCTCAGGCTGTAGATGAGGGGGTTCAGGGCTGGAGGCACCACTGAGTACAGAACTGACAGGGCCAGATCCAGGGATGGGGAGGACATGGAGGGGGCTGGGAGGCAAATACAACAGTGCTCATGAACCAAACAACCATGGCCAGGTGAGGGAGGCAGGTGGAAACTCCAGGCCTGTCAGCCTGACCTCAGGGTGCCTCAGCACAGCCCTGGAACAGATCACATAGGGAGAAAACAATGAACACAAAACAACCAAATGCTAAACAGATGGAGAACATCAGGTCCAAGTTCCTGAGGTAGGATTTTGGAGCAGGAGAGCTTGAGGATTGCCTGACCAACCTCACAGAAGAACTGGCCCCAGGTGACCCGCCTGTGGCACAGGGGCAGGGTGGATGTATTGTGTGCCTGGAATCCATTGAAAAGCCTTTGGCCCAGGCTCTGACAGCCCTGGGACAAGCTCTGCTGCCCAGGAGGGTCCTGCAGGTGCAGTGGTTTGCTGGGAGATTTAGGAGCTGGCTGGAGGCATGGGCCAAGAGGAAAATGGTGGGGATGGAAGCTGCACCCAGCTGGTGTCCAGGCACACACATCCTGTCCCCAGGGATCTGTGCTGGGCCCAGTCCTGTTTAATATCTTCTTTGATGATCTGGGTGAGGGGATCAAGGCCAGCCAGATAACAAAAACCAAGCCTTGGGAGAATTACAGGGTTCACAAATTGCAGATGGCACCAGGCTGGGTGTGAGTGTGGATCTGCTGGAGGGCAGGAGAAGAAGACACAGTGTGTAAGCTGCACCAGGGGAGGTTCAGGCTGGACTTGAGGAAGAAGTTCTTCCCAGGAAAGGGTGCCAGGGCACTGGAATGAAGAGGCCAGGGGGAGGGCTGGCAGAGTCACTGTCCCTCTCCAGTGGCAGGAAGTGGCATGGTCTGGGTGACAAGGCACATTAGGGCATTGTTTGGACTTGATGATCTGTAAAGGTCTTTTCCCAGCCTATTTGATTCTGTCATTCTTTGATGATTGGGACACTCTGGGGACATTTTGACACTGCAGGGCCTCTGGAACAAAGGAATTTGGTGACACTGTGCTTCCCCACAGAACTGGGCCCTGGCAGTGGTGCTGTGGGGCCAAATGGAACCTGGGGAGTGCCCCTGCTGGCACTCTGGGTCCTTGTGGAACCACAGAGGCCATTGTGACACTGCAGGGCCTTGTGTAACCCAGGGGGTTTCACCATTTTGGCACTGCAAACCAAGGAGACCATTGGGAGCCTCAGGAGGGCCCAGTGGAACCACTTTGTCGTTCTGACACTGTGGGCCTCATGGAACCAAGAGACATTGTGACACTGCAGGATCCTGTGTAACCTTGGGCCACTGTGATCCACTTCCCTCAAGGAATCTGGATAAACGTGCAATGACATGTGTGTCCTGGAGCAGTCCACAGGAGTCCATTGTGACCTCAGGGGGTCTGGATTCAGAATATAAGACCATGGTGACAGTGTGGGACCTCAGTGACCAAAGCCCTGCCAGGGCTGGACAGAGCAGGGCCCCATGGAACCAAGGGCCACTGTGAAACTGCAGCACCAAGGAGAACATTGGACACTGCCCTGGCCCCATGGAACCAAGGAGACCATTGTCACATTTTGGGGCCCCATGGAACCAAGGAGCATTGTTGCCTCATGGGCTAAATGACAGTGCAGGGCCTGTTGTGACAGCCTGCAGTAACCAAGGGGACCCCATGGAACCAAGGACATCTTTGCAGATGACACCAAGCTGGGCCTGAGTGTTGATCTGTGGGAGCATAGGAGGAGCTCTGCACAGGGCCCTGGACAGGCTGGATCCAGGGCCCAAATCCAACAAGGTGAGGTTGAACAAGTCCAAGTGCTGGGTCCTGCACTTTGGCCACAACAACCCCTGCAGCACCTCCAGGCTGGGGACAGAGTGGCTGAAGCAGCCAGGCAGAAAGGGACCTGTGGGACTGATGCCCCAGCAGGCTGGACATGAGGCCAGCAGTGTGCCCAGGTGGGCAAGAAGGCCAATGGCTCCTGGCCTGGATCAGGAATGGTGTGGCCAGCAGGAACAGGCTGCTGTGCCAGCACTGATCTGCCCCCAGCTCTGCACACAGACATTGCTGCTGCAGCTCCAGAGAAGGGAACTCAAGGGGATCATTGCAGAAAATTTTGCTGGGAGATCCTTTACTTCCTATAAAGCCACCAAAAACACAGCCCCTCACTGACACAGTCTGTGGCCACAGGGAACGTGAGCGAAACAAAATGAGAAATGGCCAAACAATGGTTTTAATTTATGAACAATATTAAAAACTGCAGGCAGGAAACTGGGGAAACAAAAAAAACCTATTGAAGATTATTTGTATAACAAATAATTTAGGGCACAAAATTATCTGGGATTAGAAATTATTTGTGCCTTATGGCCTTTCCCTGCTGCAGCCCCAGCACTGCCACCCCCAGGACTGTGCCCAGCCCCGAGAGCCCTCAGGCCCTACAGCAACACCAGGGCCACCAGGGCAGATGGGGCAGGGCCACGGCAGCAGCACTGGCAACACCAAGTGCTGCTGCTGCTGCTGGGCACAGCTGCTGGGCCAGCACTGATCTGCCCCCCCAGCTCTGCACACAGACATTGCTGCTGCAGCTCCAGAGAAGGCAACAAAAGGGCATCTCTGCAGAAAACTTTGTTTGGGACATCCTTTAGTTCCTTTAAACCACCAAGAGCACAGCGCCCCTCATTGACACAATCTGTGGCCACAAAGAAGGTGGAGAAACAAAATGAGAAATGGCACAAACAATGACATTTCTTTGTTGGACACAATATGAAAAAAAACAAAGAAAAACAAAAAACCAAAACCAAAAAAAAAAAAAAAAACCCAAAGAAGTATCAAAGAGGCCTTTTATTACAAGTGGTTTGCAAAAATTGCCCAGCAGTTTAATGTTTCTGAAACAATCCAGTCATCAGTTTCCACACTGCAGCCTTGAGCTCCCTGGTTCCTCAGGCTGTAGATGAGGGGGGTTCAGGGCTGGAGTCACCATTTGAACACAGGGTTGACACTGGGCCAAATCCGTGGTTGGGGAGGAGATGGAGGGGGGCTGAGGTGAGAAAACATGCAGTGCTGAGGAACAGAGAGACCACGGCCAGGTGAGGGATAAGGTGGAAAAGGCTTTGTGCCGTCCCTGCTCAGAGGGGATCCTCAGCACAGCCCTGAAGATCTGCACATAGGAGAAAACAATGAACACAAAACAGCCAAAGCTAAAAACACACACTAACTCAAGAACCCTTTCTTTCCCTCCTGAGGATTTGGAGCAGGAGAGCTTGAGGATCTGGGGGATTTTTACAGAAGAACTGGCCCAGGACATTGCCATGGCACAGGGCAGGAAAATGTGTTGGCCATTTGCAGCAGAGCATTGAGAAAGGCACTGGCCCAGGCAGCTGCTGCCATGTGGGCACAAGCTCTGCTGCCCAGGAGGGTCCCATAGTGCAGTGGTTTGCAGATGGACACGCTGTGTTTATGGTCATAGCACATGACGGTCATTTGGAGGGAAAGCTCTGCTGAGATGAAGAAAAAAAAAGAGCTGTGCAGCACATCCAGTGTAGGAGATGTTCCTGGTGTCCCAGAGGACATTGTGCATGGCTTTGGGGACAGTGGTGCAGATGGAGCCCAGGTCGCTGAGGGCCAGGTTGAGCAGGAAGAAGAACATGGGCGTGTGCAGGTGGTGGCCATGCAGGCTTACGGCGCTGATGATGAGGCCGTTGCCCAGGAGGGCAGCCAGGGAGATGCCCAGCAAGAGGCAGAAGTGCAGGAGCTGCAGCTGCCGCGTGTCTGCCAATGCCAGCAGGAGGAAGTGACTGATGGAGCTGCTGTTGGACATTTGCTGTGGCTGCACATGGGGATCTGTTCATTGAGAAAAAGAAAGTGAAGTGTTAGTGGAGATACCTGAAACCAAAATCAAAGCCATTTCTCATGCACCCTCCCTTGGAACACACAGACAGCATTTGGTTTTTAAGAGTTCTGGGGTTTTCTTTTGAAGTTCCCCTATGTCTCTCCTTCTATTCTTAGATATCAGGAACACTCAGCCTGAGGGCAGAAGCTGGGCTGGGGCACAGGAGGGAGGGGGCTTGTTCAGAGGGAGGGGCTGCACTACAGGGGATCCTCTGGACATCTCTAAACTCTCCCTGCCACAGCATTGCTGCGTTTTGTTTTCTCTCATTGCCTGATCTTCTCTCCGCTTTGTGGAGATTTCCCTTCTGCAGGTGTTTCCCTATGCCTGATCTCTCCCTGCCAGCACTCACAGACCCCAAATCTCTCTGTGCACTTTCCTTGGATCCTGAACAGAACCCCTGCCTGTTTGCAGGGCACTGGCAGGGGGCAGGTTCTGTTTGCAGCTTGAGAAAAGGACAGCTCAGCCTGAGCCTGATGGGTCCAGCAAAGGTGATGTTGCTGCTGTCCATGGGCAGAGTGGCTGCAAGCACATTAGGGATCTCCTGTGAACCTGGGCCTGGCTGAGAACAATTTGGATGTCTCAAGCTCTTGTCAGCATTCATAATTAATAATTCCTAATCAATCTTCAATATTTATCCCCCCTCCCTGCCATGCTCTAGTAGTAGGAAACTGAATACAAAGTCTTAGGAAACATCCTATTTTCTTTTAAAATCCTTCTCTTGGCAATATTATATGATTGACCACAACCCCTCAGCATGTCAGAGCTTCATGAGCATTTCACCTCCCCTCCACCACAAATACTCAGTTGTACTCACAGGGTCTGTAGGCATTGGGATGTTCCAGCTTTAGGAGATCACTCCAGGAGCTGCAGCTGCATTGTCCTGCAGCCAGAGGTTCCTGTGCCAAGGGCTGGCAGTGATTGTGCCCCAGGCACTTCTCAGACCTTCCCAGCCCAGACTGATTGAAGTCTCTGTGCCTAGGAAGGAAAGCTGTGCCTGGTGGCTGCAGGCAGTGAAAGGTGGCCCTGCTGGGCTAGGCCAGAAGACCTCTCTGTCCAAGAGAAATGTGCTTTTGAAAGCTCTTCTTGGATACCAGGAGCTGCCTCTGGGAGGTGGAAGCCCAGCCCAGCCATCTCAGCACAGACACAGCACAAGGACTTTAATGAGCCTCTGGGCCTTTGTGCTCAGGCCCTGAACATCAGTCCCTGAGAGGGAGCAGAAGAAACCTCCATAACTCCAAGTCAGAATCCAACTCCAAAGTTTCTTGGACTTTTAATGGGTCCCACTGAGGACACAACTGAGAAAGTGTCCCCAGGCCCCAGGCAGAGCAGAGAACCACAGACAGTGATGACAGGTGGGGACAGAGAAGCCAAGTCTTGGTGCCCTGGGGTGTCAGCAGGGTCTGTGCCAGCAAGGTCCTGGGAGGAGACACCTTGTCCTGAGGCCCTGGGCCTCCTGGCACAGCCCCAGCCAGGCTGGGCAATGTCAGCCAATGTCCTGCCCTGGTTCCCCCAAGCCCACATCCCAGTGGCCTCAAGGATACGGGCTGGAAGGGTCCCTGGGGACCCTTGGTTCCTGCAATGGACCTGGGGGGCTTTCACAATGGTCCCTGCAGGGATTCCAGGTTTTTCAAAGGACTTTGGGTTTGGCTTTTGCCCTTGAGTTTCTGAGAGGTTTGTGCAATCATGGCCTGCAATTATCTGCTGACCCATGGTCCCTGAGAGGTTTTGTCAGTGTAACAACACTGTCCAGTGGGAGCTCATTAATACATCAGGGTACTTCAGTTATTTTAAGGTACTTGGTGTTTTTGGACACACAGAAGGGAGCCACAGAGACCCTTTTGATCCAGACTCTGTGAAAGGTTTGTGCAATCATGGCCCCAATTATCTGCTTTAACTGAGTCCCTTGAAGCTTTGTACTGACACTCAGTGGGGCTCATTAATACCTTGAGATACTCAAGGTTTTTAAGGTATTTTATGGATTCAGGAAGGGTTTTTATAGCCTTTTAAGGATTTTCCTGCCCACACTGAGTCTCTGAGAGGTCTGTTGGCCTCGCTGGAAGCTGTGCAGTTGGTATCGATGTGCGTGTCTTTCTATAGATCTCCTGTCTTTCTGTTGTTCTCTATTTCTTCTCCTGCTAATTCTACTTACCTAGAACATTTTTGGGTAACTAAACTTCTGAAGGGTTAAAGGTTTTTAGGTTAAATGGGCTAAGTTAATGAAGTTAATGCTATGATAAGAGTTTTATGTTGAAGTGGATGTTGTATTAAATGCTTTGCCCAAGTTCCTTAACTGTGCATATTTTGCCAGTAAAATTTTGTGTCATTTTGACCCCTTAACTCAGTTGGTTAGAGCATGGTGCTGGTATCACTGAGATGGTGGGTTCAATCCTTGTGTGGGCCATTCCCTTAAGAGCTGTACTTGATGATCCTTGTGGGTCCCTTCTTTGCATCTGTCCATGTTGAGAATATCTGGTTGGTGTTTCTCCTGTGCACCAAACTCAAGGAAAGGAACGTTTGGTTACCCCCAGCATTTCAGTGTTCTGGGGAGTTCCAGACCTGCAGGCTCACAATGGCCTCTTGTTCCCATGAGGCCCCAGAGTGTCCCACTGGCTCCTTGGTTCCATGGGCCCCAACAGTGCCACAATGATCCCCTTGGTTCCACAACTTCCCAGAGTGTCACAATGGCCCCTTGGTTCCATGAGGATCTGGAGTGTCACACAGGTTTATGACATTTGTCCTTGCTGCCCCTCACATCCCCTGCCCCACAAACAGCCCTGAGCCACCCCGTGAGGGACAGGCCCTGCTGTCCCAGGCTGGGCTCAGGGCTTGGCCTTCTGCTCCCCCCAGCCAGCCCAGGCCTTGCTCAGCATTGCAGTTCCCTGCTCAGAGCCTTTGGCTCCCTGCAATCCTGGCCTCAAGGATCTGCTCTCAGCAGTCCCTGGGAGCCTTTGGCACCCCTGCCCGCAGTGGGGCCCAGTGATGATCCAAGGGACTTGGGGTTTTGCTTCTGACTCCTTGAGCAGCTTCTTCAGCCTTCTCTCAGTGCCTGAGGGTCCTGGACTCAGCCCCAAATCCCCATGGATTTGATTAAAATACAGAAAGCACTTCAGGGCTCTTTCTCTGGCTTCAATTGTTTTCAGATCTTCAGGGCAGGTTTTACAGCTCACTGGAGTCAGTTTGGAATTCTTTTCAAGAGGAAGATTTCAAAGTCCATCTCATAACTTTTTTCTTCAATCAAGTGAGTATTTTTTTATTTTCCAGTTCAGAGAAGAGCTGTTAGAAGCATTCCCAGGTGATCTTGATGCTGAATGTCTCCCCAGGAGGTTGGGGCATGGAGAAGAATGAGCCCCTTGAGGGCTGACCTGTTTGGACAAGCTGCTCCTCACCCCCCAGCCTCACCATGTCTGACATGGCCCACCTGGGACTGACATCCCTGTGCCCTGCAGCAGAACCTTGTCCCTGAGCTCTGCAGCTCCATGTCCCAGCCCCTTGCACCATGTCCCACCTGCTCTCCTCAGGGCTCTGCCGGCACACAGGCCCAGGAGAAGTTTTCCTGTTGGAAAGGAAAGAATGGAAAAGCCTGAGCAGGTTTCCTGAATAACAACCCCACTCAGGAACCACCTGCTCAGTCCAGGCTGCCTGGAATGGTGTCACCTTTCTCCAAGGGACAGAGTGAGCAGAAATGATCTCTGGAAGCAGAATTCTCTGAGTCTTGCAGCTGAATTCTCTGTCCCTGTCCTTTCCCTGGATCTCTGTTGCAGATGGAAGCTGCTGGTGCCATCCTCACCTTTAACCTCTCTCTTGAATGCAAACAGATGTTCCCAGGTGTGTTAACAGGATTTGCTCAATGTTTCTACAAAACCTTTGTGTTCCTCATGGAATGAAGGGCCATTTTGGCACTGAGGGGTGACATGGATGCAAGGAGTCAATTGTGACCCTGGGGTGCCATGGAACCAAGGGGCCATGGTGACACAGCAGGGCCACATGGATCCAGTGGTCCATTGTGGCACTGTGGATCCAAGGAGACCATGGAGACACCCCAGAACCTCATGGAACCAAGGAGTCCATGGTGACCCAGCGGGGCTTCATGGAGCCAATGGTCCATGGTGACACTGCCCATCCAAGGACTCCATTTGGACACTGTGGAAGCTCATGGAGCAAGGGAGGCCATTGTGACACTGAAGAACTTCATGGCACCAAATATCCATGGTGACACAGCAGGGCATCATGGGAACCAAGGAACTGCTGTTGGCAGTAGGGAAAACTCATGGAACCAGGGGTCCTTGTGGCACTGCAGAACCAACAGAGCTGCTGGACCTTGTCCCTGGCCCTGCACAGCTCCTTGGGAGGCATGGCAGGAGCAGCACCCTGGGAGCCTCAGGAATGCCTCCTGGGATCCACGGCACACACTCCCAGGGGCTGGAATTCCAGTTCCCAGCCAGGAAAGATGTTCCTGCCCTTGAAGGAAAAGCTCTTAAGGAGGAGCCAAAAGCCAAGTGGAGCAAGATCTACAGTGACATTTCTGCCAGCTGTCATAACTTCCCCCATGGTTGTTGTAGCTCATGGATGGGGAATTAAATCAGAGCAGGGCCTTTGGTGGGAGCTGCCCTGGGTCAATGGAGACACTGAGAGAGAAACAGAGCAGGGAGAAAGGCAGGGAGAAAGGAGGGAGCAAACACACAATCATCTGAGCAGGTGGCACTCGGAAATCAAACTGGAACTGACAAAAAATGAATCAAAAAATTCTGAAAATTTTATTTACTATCAAAACACATTCCAACCCCCCAGCCCCAGCACAAACAGGGATCCCACCTCAAATTTGGACCCCCACTTCTCTCATCTCCTTCTGATCCCATCTCACCCCTGGAGGCTGTGGAATTGAGGATGGACTATTTTTCTAAGGTGGGAACAAGGCATGTTAAGGTGCAATTTGAGGTGGGGTTGAGCCCTTTTTAAGGGACTGGTGGCAAGGGCAACAGTTGATCCCTCTTTCTTGGAGTGCAAAGGATTGGAGAACACACCTGAAAAGTCAACAGGAAAAAGCCCATTAGATCCCCAAGGGTGAGGTACCCAGGGGGGATGCTCTGGAAGAAGACCCACCTGTGCCAGGAAGGGTGGACAGAGCTTCCAGAATATCTTCCAAATTTCCCCTGGTAAATCCCCCTGAAATACCTGTGATGGGTGGGACTTAAAACATCTCTGATCAATTTCATTCTTTTTGTGTCCTATTTCGTGGCTTTCAAGAAGAAGATAAACCAAGAAAATGAGGGCGAAAAGGATAACCAGCCATGTGTCCATCCAACATGGATCACCAGGGCTCTCAGAGGAAGGTCCTCCATGGGGAAATTTGAACACTAAAGCTCCTTCTGAGTTGGACTCACGGACTTTGAACCGGTTCCTCTTTGGTGAAAGAAGGGAGCTGCTGACAAAGCTCTTCCCACAGGGGGACAAAGGGCCTCTCCTCCCTGGTGCTTCCCAGTGATGAGGGTGGGGTGAGTCCCTTCCCACTGCACTCATTGCTTAAAGGGCCCTTCCCACAGATCGGGGCAGTGAAGGGCCTCTCCTCGGTGTGAATCACTGATGCTGAGGAGCCCTCCGTTCTACACTCAGGACACTCAGTGGGCCTCTGCCCCAGTGTGGATCATTTGGTGGGACGATCAGTTGGGACCTCCGACTGGTCATCTCATTCCCCACACTTGTGGCCCTTTCCCAGTGTGTAGATGCACTGGTGGGTGATGAGGTGGCTGCGGCTGAAGCCCGTCCCATTCCCATTCATAGGGCCATTCCCCAGTGTGGATCATCTGGCAATTGGCAGATCAGGCGGAGCTCAGCCTGAGGCTCTTCCTCAGAGTTTAATTCAAGGTGACACAGAGCTCTGAATTGTAGTAACTGCTCCTACAGAATGGAGACCTCGTGCTCTGAGTCTCCTTTTAAGCCTAGGCCGGGGGTGAGGAGGGACAGGTAAGCTACCAACCAGGTGAGGAGGGCGAGGCCCAGGGGACAGGACACTTGGCTAAGCCAATGACCCCAGGGCTGAGGC
>JALJVW010001763.1:0-30808 GCA_024865655.1 Emberiza elegans
TAGCCAGAACGCTCTTGGCACAGCAGGCATTGCTGCCTGGCTCTGGGCCCAGCACAGCCCAAACACAGCACAGGAAGACACAGCGGCCTGTTTTGCAGCCATGCAGAGGGCCAGGAAGGTCCTATCAGTGCAACATCAGAGGAAAAGGAACTGAAAAGCAGAAGACTAAAAAGCAAAATACTTTTCTTTCTGTACCAAGAAAAAAAATATCAGGTGAAACAAATATTCATAATATTTTTAGTTTTCTAATAATATTTTACTAATGATATTACTGTGTGGTGAGTTTACCACTTTTTTTTGTGATTTTCAACCTAGTCTTGTTTAGTGTGCAAAAAATTGTGCATTTAGCAGTTTAACTTTTGAAATTAAATTACTAGAGTTTCTGCTGGGACTGTTCCCAGATCTGCTTTTGCAGAGTTTATATAGTTCATTTGGACCATTTTGCCAGCATAACAATGAAACAGCAACATAAACAAATATGTTATGTAGCGAAATGGACAATTTATTTTTTTTTCAGTTTTCTCCATATATTTAAATCTACTCAAATACAGCACTGAAGCTAAGAAACGTTTTCTGTTGTATCTCTGGAAGAGTTTAGACTTCTAAAAAATATTGGCAGAAGAAAAAAAATGCATTTTAATAGTGTACATTTAATAACACTGTTTTTCTTCAGGATCAACCAGAAGGAATTAATATCCTGCAGTAAATTCTTCTACTACATAGGAAGAAAAAGTTGAGAAGTTAAAGCTGCACAGTAAGCAAAGATGAAATAATCAGAGAATGAGGCTACCTAGCAGTCCCAGCAGGGTATAGAGCCAAGATGGTCTTTCCATATCATCATAGGTTAAATCAACATTCTTGGCAGATTCACACAGGCAGTGAAGTAACAGAGATGTAAAGAAAATGTAAGAGGTGTTTCATCCCTTCTGGTATATGATAATAAACAAGCTTATAGAGCTTGGGGAAGACAGTGGAATGTGGGGTTGTTTGAAATTATTGTCCTCCCAAGTAATTATTAGGCATGCTGGAGCCCAGCTTTTTTGGGGATGGCTGAACACTTGCCTGTCCATGGGAATAGGTGAATAGATTCCTTGGCTGGCATTGCTTGCATTGCACAGCTTTTGCTTTACCTATAAATCATCTTTATATCAACCCACGAGTTTTCTCAGTTTTACCTTTCCAAATCTCTCTCCCATGTATATGTGGTAGGGAGTGAGCAAGCATCTGGGTGGGATTTAGTTGCTGGTTGGAGCACCAGTTTAACCCCAACTACTTTCAGAAGATCTGTCCTTGTGGGTTAGGAGGGCTTGATGAGATTCACCTTTCAAGAAATTGATCAGGAAGCTCTTAGCAGAACATTATGACTGCAATAATAGGGGAGCACTCAATAATACATCATGTTCTTACTGCAAAAACATTTTTCTGGTGGTATAAAGTTTCATGTTGCCATTTTGAAAACGTTTCCCAGAAATTCTGCAAAATGAAACCTTTCAAAATTAATTTTTTTAAAGTTCAAAAGATTGTTTCAACTTGATAGTAACAAAAAAATTGCTTACTGGGCCAAATATTCTCCTAGTAATTTTATTTTTGAAGAAATTAGAATTTCTGTGTTTAAGCAAAACTAGATGCTTAAATCATAGGAAATTGAAATGGAAATTTTGCCTACCTCTATTCAAACTAATGTTCTTTGTAGGATGAATGCTGATGTATGCTTTGCAGAAATCTTAAAGGTCTGTCCTTAAAAGTATGTCAACCAAAATGTGTTCTGACAGGATTAGTAGCTATGCACACTCACTTGAAACAGTAAATTAAATTCTAGTTAGCTCTAATCCCATTCTGACATTACTTAGGGGGGAAGAAGGCAGAATGTGAAACATAAAGGCTAAAATCTGTATGAGAAAATAAAAGCTCTGCCTATTTTTTGTCTCAGTGTTTTCTGATAGTTTGGTTTTTGTGGTGTTCCTTTGTTTCACTTTTTAAAAAAAATAATCTTCAATACAGGGAAAACATTACTGTTGAAAAACATGTAACTGTATAGCACATGTTCAGGAAACTCAAATACAGTCTAAACAACCAAAAGACCATAAAGAACATACTTTGATTTTGCAAAAAATTACAACTCTCAGAAGTGATGATCTGAATTATTGTAAATCTTAGAAGTAGAAGGTATATGACTGTAACTTGGCTGTGTTCAGATAATTCAGTTAGATATAAATTCAGATTTACAAACTAGCATATGCTATTTGCTTAAACAGTGTGTGTGAAAATAGCTTCTGAAAAATAGGTCCATACTGAAGCTGAAAGCTGACAACAAGTAATACTTAACTGATCCCAGCTATGCTCTTAATTGTTCTTATACACTTTTTGCATCATTTTTCCAGAATTTCAGTGCAATAAGTGGTTTCTTCCAAGAAAGTATATCCAGTAGTAAAAATCAACCAAGACATAATGTGCAGAGTTTGATCTAAAGATGAACTGTCAAAAAAGCAAGTCCATGTTGAAGGTTTTGCCTGTCCATACTACAAACACTATTGTTGGAAAATTCAGTAGTAATTGGATAAAATTTCATGTTTATAAAAGTAAAATTATGGGCCATTTTATAAGCACATTGTGCAATGTGATTTAATGGGTGCAAAAGCATGAAATTAATTGCTCAAAATCAGGAGTTCAAGATGCTGAAGAGGAAGACAGATAACAGTTAATAAGAGGTTGTGCCAGCCACAGAGACTACCACAAAAAGAAACATGATCATATCAAAGGTCAAATCTTTATACCCACCCAAATGAGTGCATTCCACAGGTGGATATACTCACATGGATACATTGCTGTATCACAATAGCCATAAATATCAGTTAGATCACTTAGATTGCCTTGGCTGAAAGAACGATGCCTTGTGACAGAAAGCCATTAACCAAAGTGTCACAGATTTGCATACTTTGCTCTCCAGGTACTCTCTGCTACACCTAGGTAATTAAGCCCTGTGGTTTTAACCTCAGTCTATTATAGTGTGAATTCAAAAGACCCTGTTTTATGGATGTGCTGAGGGGAGAAGTCGGTTTGTTGTTCAGAGGCAGGAAGGTGGGGGTTACCCGTTGTATCCTTTATTAACCAAAGGGCAAGTGGTTAAAAGGAACAGGCAGGAACCGTGGGACCCGTTAAATCATCTACCCCCTTATGGACAACCCAACCAGCTAGCTCTGCCACAGGTCCCTGAAGATCCCCCTGTAAATCCAAACGCACCCCTATTCAAGAAGAACCAGTGGCACACAGAACCAGAGGCAGAGGGAGACAAGGGAAGGAATCAATGAAAATGAAGGTGAAGAAGGGAGAATAGATTATATCCACTTAGAGAAGTTCCCATGGCAAATCCGGGAGAGGGGCCACCTATTGGTTATGTGAGTGTCCCCCTAAATACTGGGGATGTTAGGGAGTTCAAGAAGGAGATGGGCAAACTGATAGAGGACCCTGTAGGAGTGGCAGAAAAGTTAGATCAGTTTTTAGGACCAAACACATATACCTGGGTGGAAATGCAGTCTATCTTAGGGATTTTGTTTACAAGAGAGGAGAGAGAGATGATCAGACAGGCAGGAATGCGGATTTGGGACAGAGAACGTGAGGGACAAGGGCGAGGTGATCAGAAATGGCCTATGCAGGATCCAAACTGGAATAATCAAAACACAGAGCATAGGCAGAATATGAGTGATCTCCGGTGGATAATTATTCAAGGAATCCGGGGGGCAATGCCTAGGGGACATAACATAGGAAAAGCTTTGAGTGAGCATCAGAAAAAGGACGAGTCCCCAGCTAAATGGTTAGAAAGATTAAAGAAAGTCTTGCAATTGTATTCATGTATAGATACTGATACTGCAGCAGAGCAGGTTCTGTTAAAGACTCAATTTGTGGCCAAATCTTAAGCTGACATCAGGAAGAAGCTAGAAAAATTAAAAGATTGGCAGGACAGGGGACTGCAAGAGTTACTAAGAGAAGCACAAAGGGTGTATGTTAAGAGAGATGAAGAAAAACAAAGAGCAGAAGCCAGAATTTTGGTGGCGGCAGTTAAAGAAATGCAAACAGCTTTGAATACAGAGAAACCCCTAGGGAAAAATAAGCAGCAGATGTCGAGATCTAATTTTAAGAACACAAGACCTGTGTGTTTTTCTTGCCACGAAAAAAGACATCTGAAAAATTCTTGCCCTACCTTGAAGGGTGCAGGACCCACCTGTTTTTACTGCCATAAAAAGGGGCACCTGCAAAAGAATTGCAGGAGGAAACAGCAAGATGAGAAAATTTTTCAGGAAGATTAGGGGGGTCAGGGGCTCTATTTAATGAGCGGGACCGAAATACAATCTGAAGAGCCCTTGATAAAGCTAAAAATAGGTCCCCTAAGTGAAGAAGTTTTGTTTTTAGTAGATACAGGAGCTTCACGATCCACTGTTAGGAAATTACCCCAGGGATGTAAGATAGGTCGTGAGCGAGTTCCAGTAATTGGAGTTAAGGGGGAGGCTTTCCCCATCCCTGTAATAAAGGAAGTACAAATTGAAACAGAGGACAAATTCGGAGTAAGTGATTTATTGTTGATACCAGAGGCCGAGAATAATTTATTAGGTAGAGATTTAATAATAGCTTTGAATTTACAGATAAAACCCTGTGAAGGGAAACTTAAAATTTATTCTTTAACTGAGGAAGATAATTTGAAAATTAATGATACGGTTTGGCATTCGGGTGAAGTGGGGAAGCTTAATATTCCACCCATTAAAATTGAAATACAAAACCCAGAAATACCAATCCGAGTAAAGCAATATTCAATATCACTAGAGGGGCGGAGGATTAAAACCGGTGATCGAAAGTTTAATACGGCAAGGAATACTGGAGCCCTGCATGTCACCCCATAACACTCCCATCTTACCCGTAAAGAAACCTGATGGGAGTTACAGGCTGGTTCAAGATCTGAGGGCAATAAATCAAAGGACCATTACACATTTCCCAATAATAGCTAATCCATATACCTTGTTGAGTCAATTGCCTCCTAACTACACTTGGTATAGTGTAGTGGATCTAAAAGATGCCTTTTGGACTTGTCCTTTGGATGAGAACAGCAGAGATTATTTTGCTTTTGAGTGGGAAGATCCAGACACAGGTAGAAGAGAACAACTCAGATGGACGGTATTACCGCAGGGATTTTCTGACTCGCCTAATCTTTTTGGGAAAGCATTAGAAAATCTTTTGAAAACTTTTGTGTTGCCTGAAGGAATCAAATTGTTGCAGTATGTGGACGATTTGTTATTGGCAGGGGAGACTGAAGAAGAAACCAGGAGGAGTACTATTGATTTGTTGAATTTTTGGGAGAGAATGGGTTAAAAATATCTAGATCCAAATTACAGTTTGTGGAGTCAGAAGTCAGGTACTTAGGTCATTGGATCAGTAAGGGAAAGAAAAAGCTGGACCCTGAGAGAGTTTCAGGAATATTAAATATGGGACCCCCAAAATCAAAAAAAAAAAGAGAAATAAGACAGTTTTTAGGTCTTTTGGGCTATTGTAGACAGTGGATTGAAGGATTTAGTGAAAAAGTGAAATTTTTGTATGAAAAATTGTCTGCCAATCATTTTAAGTAGACTAGGGAGGATGAGAAGAAATTTGAAAGAGTTAAAGAAGCTTTATTACAAGCTCCAGTACTGAGTCTTCCGGATTTGGGAAAACCCTTTCAGTTATTTGTAAATACAACTAATCAGACAGCCTATGGGGTGCTGACTCAAGACTGGGCAGGAAGCCGGAAACCAGTGGGGTATTATTCAAAACTATTAAATCCAGTTAGTAAAGGCTGGCCAACATGTTTACAAGCTTTAGTAGTGACTGCATTGCTAGTAGAAGAGGCCCGGAAAGTAACCTTTGGGGCGCCTTTGGAAGTATACACCCCCCACAACATTAGGGGAATTTTGGCACAAAAAGCTGAAAAATAGTTAACAGATAGCCGAATACTAAAATATGAGGCTATCCTGATTACCTCCCCTGAGTTAGAATTGAAAGTAACACGAGTGCAGAGCCCTGCTCAATTTCTTTATGGGGACCCAGGGGAACAACTAGTACACGATTGCATAGAAGTTATAGAATTACAAACAAAAGTACGCCCAGATTTAAGAGATCAAGAATTACAAAGGGGAGAAAAGTTATTTATAGATGGGTCATCCCGGGTAGTAAGTAGGAAAAGAAAATCAAGTTATGCTATAATCAGTGGAGAACAGCTTGAACAGCTTAAAGTAAAAGAGTCTAGTCCCCTTAGTCCATCCTGGTCGGCACAAGCTTGTGAACTTTATGCACTACTTCGTGCATTACTGATACTAAAAGGGCAAGAAGGGACCATTTATGCAAACTCTAAATATGCTTTTAGAGTAGTACATACTTTTGGAAAAATTTGGAAAGAAAGGAGACTTATAAACACTCAAGGAAAAAAGTTAATACATGAAGAGTTGATAATTCAGATACTTGAAGCCTTAAAGGACCCAAAAGAAATAGCAGTGGTTCATGTGAAGAGACACCAGAGAGAGAGAGAGATATTAAAGTCAGAAGAAATAATTTAGCTGATGAAGAAGCGAGAAGGGCTGCTTTAAAGAAAAAAGATTCTGAAATCATGACCTTGCAAGAAACAAAAATTCAGCAGGAGACACTCCCCCTCTCGTTAGCAGAACTGACAGCTATAAAGAAGTTAAGAACAGCATTTAAAGAAGGAAAGTAAGTCCTTCCTGATGGCAGGGTTATGATGCCAAAGCCAGCGGCACGTCAAATTTTAGATAACTTGCACAGAAGGACACATTGAAGAACAAGAGCCCTTTGTGATCACTTTTTAAAATTTTATAGGTGTATAGGAATATTTGAAATTGGGAAACAAATTACCCAGGGGTGTCTTACCTGTCAAAAAGTAAATAAGATAGTGTTGAAGAGCCCTCCCTCTGGAGGACGAAAAACAGCCTACAGGCCATTTGAAAAGATCCAGGTTGATTTCACAGAATTACCTAAAGTAAGCAGGTAGAAATATTTGTTAGTTATAATAAATCAGTTAACTCAGTGGGTGGAGACATTTCCAGCAGTTCGGACTACAGCTCAAACAGTAGCTAAAATATTATTAGAACATGTAATTCCAAAATTTAGATTAGTGAAGGTTATTGATTCAGACCAGAGTACACATTTCACTTCTAAAATAATTAAAGATCTAACTCATGCCTTGGGAATTGTTTGGGAATATCACACTCCATAACATCCTGAGAGTTCGGGACGAGTTGAAAGAATGAATCAAACCATTAAGCAACAATTAACAAAATTGATGATAGAAACAAAACTGCCCTGGACCAAGTGTCTCCCTTTGGCTTTATTAAACATTAGAACTAAACCCCATTCTGAGACTGGAATTTCACCATATGAAATGTTATATAGAATGCCCTATCCTCAAGGTATGAAAATAGACCCCTTGGTAATTGAGAATAGAACCATCCAGGGATACATAAAAACTATTGCAAACAATCTAAAAGAATTAAGGGAAAAAGGAGTTTTAGCTCAAACAACTCCCCTAGCTTTTCCAATCCATACTATTCAACCAGGACACCATGTATTAATCAAATGCTAGAAGGGAGAAAGCCTGGAACCACGGTGGGAGGGACCCTTTTTAGTTCTGCTGACCACCGAAACAGCAGTTCGAACAGCAGAGAGGGGTTGGACACATGTGTCACGAGTAAAGGAGCCAATACCTGATTAGAAAATTATCTCAACACTAGGAGATTTAAAAGTGAAATTAAAAAGGGCTTGAAATTAGGTAGGACTTTCCTTATAAGAGATTAGAATAAGAATGTAACAGAAGTCATGTAAAGTATAGTAGAATTTAAGTTGATTTTATTAACCCTGATTTATTAAGAATGAATTAGGCATCCTGGAAAGACTGTCGACTGCGATTCCCTTGAGCTCAGAGGCAGAAGAACGCTGGTGGAAAAGAATAAAAGACTTTCTAGATCAATGGGAACAGCCTAAAAGGATCGAAGATCTCCTCCGGGGTCACCCACCAGCAACATTATTAGAATTAGTTACAGAACTGCAATCCCAGCAACTGAGACTGAGAACGCCTGTGGTTGAAGGAGTCCAGAGACAAGTAAAACATTGGGAGTGTGGTAAACATGGCCTAAGGTGTCATCCCTAGATATGCATTGTTTGCACATTTTGTTTTAACTCATAGTGGAGAGTAATTAAGAAAGAGGAGAAAGAGAGACAATTGATTTGCTTGTTTTGCTATGGTTATGTATTTAGCCAGCTAACTATAAAACGTATTGCTAGTGATTTTTTTGGGATACCTCTGAAATTGGCAGACGGGACCCTTCCAGCAACAGTGAGATTAATAAAAAACCTAGATCAATTAGTTCTTGCTTTGTTAACTGTAGAGCAAATAAAAGAACGAGCAGTTCATAATCTTATAGACCAGTGTTTCATAATTGACAATTGTTGTAGAAAAGAAGTCTACATACCACAACACAGGCGCATTCCGAGACCATATTGGCGCCGCGAGTGTACCTATTGGAAGCAGCGATTTAATCCACTCCCCGCCCTTGAAGCAGAAAATTAGTGAAATCTTGTTGTAGTTAGCACATCCCTGAAACTTCAAAAAATACAGGTTTATAGTATTCCGGCCTAATCTTTTCCCTTCTCTTGTCATTTTAATTATTCCTTTTCAACCAACCAGTACTGAGAAATGACATTAAAAGAGAGACAAGCAAACTCTGTGAGACTATGAGTGCCAAGGAAACTAAAAGCACCAGTGACTAGATCCCGGAATATCACCTTTGCTACCGAGAAGACTGGTATCTCAGCCCTTAGCTGCAACCCAAGGGGCCTTGAGAAAGGTAGAAAGGTAGATTTCCTAAAGATTATTTTCACTGTGATCATCCTAGTACCCAGAACAGTTGGCCAAAGCCAGAAAGCCACACCGGACAGAATTTCAACAATAAAAAAGCCAATTGGGCAAAAGTTAAGCCCCAGAAGTTTTGACATTTGTAACTACTGCAATCACCCTGTGTAGATTAAAGACAAGATGGAATCTGTGTTTGTGACACACCCGTATGTTAGTTCTGCCTGCTACAATCGCAGCAACTTTATAAATGTTTGTGTTAAAGAAGGAAAGATGTATTGGATAAAGAAAAATTTGAGATATAATGGACGAGCTCCCTATCCCTATAGTAATCAAATTTACCCTCAATATGAAAGGTTCTTTTGTTTTGAAAAAGATGATAATGGAAATGATCCAAGTACAGGCATGAGAAACCAAGCACTAAAAGAAAAATTGAAAGAGAAAATAAAAGAAGAGGAAGAAGCAAAGAGGAATAGAGGAAAGAACAGGGGAAAAGAATCAAAAGAATTGGCTGAATTATATAAACAGCTTAAACAGCACTACAAAGATTGGGACCTGCCAACCTCAAATAAGAATCTGTTTGTGGGATTGATGCAAGAGATTGCTATAGAATTGAGATTATCCAAATGTTGGATTTGTGGAGGTTTAAAAATGGCTGAGAGATGGCCTTGGAAAGGAGAGGGGTTAGCTCCAGAACAATTTTTAAAATGGAACCACACCCAGATTTCAGGAACATTGGAGAGACCTGAAGGGTGGATTCTAAGCCATCAAGTGATCGGAACCCTTTGTATAACTCGGGAAGGAAGAAAATTCAATAAAGTAGTGGGGCATACTCCTTGTAAATCCACATTGGTGGTCAACATGGATAATCGATCAAAGGTTTGGCGACCTGAAACCCCTACTGGATACTGGGGACCAATAAAAGAAATAAATTGTGAATGGGATGAACAGATGAATTTATGCTGGTACAGAAGACCTGGAGCTAACCCCTACCAATCCATCGACAGCCTAAGGCCTTATTGGGAACAACCAGAAAAAGCTGATAAAAGATGGAAAGCCCCAGATGGGATATATTGGATTTGTGGGCAACGGACGTACAGTGAATTACCACAAAAATGGGGAGGGACCTGTACCTTAGGAGTAATACAACCCTCCTTCTTTGTTCTACCGAAGTCTAGAAGCAATGTGTTAGGAACTCCACTGTATGAAACCCTGCAGCGAAATAAAAGAGATGTGAATCTCAATTTTCCAACAGCAGGAGGGAACCAAAAATGGGGGGAGGACGAATGGCCTGCAGAAAGAATTATAGCATATTATGACCCGGCAACATGGGCTCAGGATGGATCATGGGGATATAGGACCCCAATTTACCTATTGAATCGGTTAATAAGACTCCAAGCAGTGGTGGAAGTAGTGTCAAATCACACCTCCAGTGCTTTAAAAATGTTGGCCAAACAATATACACAAATGCGGGCATTTGTGTACCAAAACAGGATTGCCCTAGACTATCTATTAGCAGAAGAAGGAGGAGTTTGTGGGAGATTTAATGAATCTGAGTGCTGTGTAGAAATTGATGATTATGGGGAAGCTATCACTGAACTAGCAGAAGAAATTAAAAGAGTGGCTCATGTGCCAGTACAGAAGTGGAATTCGATCTTGAAAGCAGATTGGTGGGATAACCTCTTTGGAGGTGTTTGGTGGAAAAAGTTAGGGTTCATGGTGTTATGTTCAGCTCTGGGACTTCTATTTCTGCCTTGTATGATTCCATGTTTTATTAGACTTATTCATTCAGTGATCCGAGGGATGCAGATCACAACAATGCCTTTAGACTCAGAAATAACAGAAAAAGGAAAGCCAAAATCAATAATGGTCCTAACCACTAAATCGACCCGGGCTAAAAAGCAAGGACCTAAAAAGGTGGAAATAACCCAGGAAATGCTAACCAAATTCGAAAAAGAGTGTGAAAAACTGGAAGCAGCAGCAGAAATGCTGGAAAAGTTTGAAGCTGAAAGGAGACAACGAGAAAATTTAAATTGTGAAGAATATAGAGGATATCAGGGCACTGCCTTTTAAATACAGCACGAATCAATGATCAAAAAGAGAAATGGGGGATTTGTGGTAAATAGGTATGATTCGTGCTGATAAAATGGAAACAGTAATTGATACCTACCATTTAATAACATTTAATAATTAATATTTGGGAGAAATAAAAATAGTTAAAAGTTGAAATGCCATAAGAAAAGAGAGAGAGGAGGGGCTCCACCCCCCCCCTTCTTCAGATGTTCACAAGGACAAGATCTACCATATAATAATAATTGGGAATAATAAAAATAGAATGCCAAAGGAAGAGGGAGAGAGGAGGGGTTCCATCTCTCCCCTCCTCAAGCAGATGTTTCCAAGGCCTACAGGAAAGGCCGGGGAAGCAGATGCTAAAAATGAACAAGAACCTGGTTGGCTCCCAGGAAAATGTTAATTATAAGGGATTTATTGTTTTTATACATAGATGTAGTGATATGTATTCTTGGCTTATATTATATCGGCTTGGTGCGCATGTGTAACCCAAAGGTGAATCAAAGGACAAAGAGGAAGACTGCAATTCTTCATCAATTAAGACCCCCAAAAACCTGTGCGACCACCGAACTGAGTGGTGGCGCATGCGCAATAAAGGTGTTCATGAGGGCGGGGATAGGTAGATGACGAACCGGAACTGGGAGAATATGGTATTAACACATGGTATATAAGGGGGTAATTTTCACTCGGCAACTTTGTACGGAGGGTGGCACGGGTCCAAGAGCCCCGCACTCCGTACCCCGCGGTTATCCTTTACTTATGCGCTATTACTGGAACCGAATTATCCTTTATTTTAATCATATATTGTATCCAATTATTGTATCCAATTTTATAATTTTTTTAACCAATTAATTAAAATTGATATTATCTATGATATTGTTTGGTTCCTTTTTGATGGGATAGTTGAGCAAACATAACATTCTCTTCTGCTTTAAAACTATTTCCCCTTCTCCAATTGAGACAGGCCCTACTAAAACATTTTTCCCCACATTTTCTGTGAGGTTCCTTGAAGTCCTGTAAGGTCCCAATGGGGTCTCCCCACGGCCTTTTCTGTTCTAGGCTGAACCACCCCAACTTCCCCAGCCTGTCTCTGGCACAGAGGTGCTCCAAGACTTTGGAGCATCTCAGCCTCCTCTGGAGCTGCTCCATGAAGTCTGAGCCTTTCCTGTGCTGACGACCCCACTGTAAATTGTTTGTGCAAAAGCACTGGTCAGTCAAAGGGGGGAAATAGCTCATTGCTGAAATGCTGCTGTGATAAATAGGTATGATTCATGCTGATAAAATTGTAAGAGTAATCAATATTGGTACCGTAATTAATATTTGGGAATAAATAAAATGGTTAAAAGTTGTAGTGTAAAAAGAAGAGAGGGAGAGGAGGGACTCCACCCCCCCTCCCCTCCAGCAGATGTTCACAAGGACAGGGCCTACCATATAAGAATTACTATTTGAGAATAAGAAAAATAGTTAAAAGTTGTAATACCAAAAGAAGAGAGGAAGAGGAGGGGCTCCACCCCCCAGCAGAGGTTCACAAGGACAGGATGAAGAAGCTGAAGATATAGATGCTAAAAATGAACAAGAACCTGGTTGGGTCCCAGAAAAATGCTAATTATAAGGAATTTATTGCTTCGATATGTAGATACAGCGATATGTGCTCTTGGCTTACGATGTATTAGCTTGGTGCGCATGTGTAACCCAAAGGTGAATTAAAGGACATCAAAGAACAGGAGAGGCCTTCATCAGTGACGACCCCCAAAGACTGGTGCGACCACCGAACTGAGTGATGGCGCATGCACAGTGTTATGTTTGCCCAATTATCTCCTCATAAAAACACCTCAAACAATATTTGAGATAGCAGCAATTTTAATTAAATAATTTAGAAAATATATAAAGAAGGGATAATTTGGTTCTAACAATAGCGCATAAGCAAAGGATAACCGCGGGGTACGGAGTGCAGGGCTTTTGGACCTGTTCCACCCTCTGTACAAAGTTGCCAAGTGAAAATTACCCCCTTATATGCCATGTGTTAATACCATATTCTCCCAGTTCCGGTTCATCATCTACCTATCTCCGCCCTCATGAACACCTTTACTGCGCATGCACCATCACTCAGTTTGGTGGTCACACAAGTCTTTGGGGGTCGTCACTAATGAAGAATTGTAGTCTTCCTCTGTGTCCTTTAATTCACCTTTGGGTTACACATGCGCACCAAGCCAGTACAATATGAGCCAAAAGCACATATCGCTATATCTACATATCGAAGCAATAAATGCCTTATAATTAGCATTTTTCTGGGACCCAACCAGGTTCTTGTTCATTTTTAGCATCTGTATCTTCAGTTTCTTCCTCCTGTCCTTGTGAACATCTGCCGGGGGGGGTGGAGCCCCTCCTCTCCCTCTCTTCTTTTGGTATTACAACTTTTAACTATTTTTATTATTCCCAAATAGTAATTCTTATATGGTAGGCCCTGTCCTTGTGAACATCTGCTGGAGGGGGGGGGTGGAGTCCCTCCTCTCCCTCTCTTCTTTTAACATTACAACTTTTAACCATTTTACCTATTCCCAAATATTAATTACGGTACCAATATTGATTACTCTTACAATTTTATCAGCACGAATCATACCTATTTATCACAAATCTCCCATTTCTCTTTTTGATCATTGATTCGTGCTGTATTAAAAGCTGTGCTCTGATATCTTTTATATTCCCAATTTTGCAGCAATCTCTTGCATCAATCTCACAAACAGATTCTTATTCGAGGCTGGCAGATCCCAATCTTTGTAGTGCTATTTAAGCTGTTTATACAATTCAGCTAATGATTTTGACTAATTCACACAGGGTGATTGCAATAGTCACAAATGTTGAAATTATTGGGACTTGATTTTTGCCTTGTTTGCTTTTTCATTGCCGAAACTCTGTCCAGTGGGGCTTTCTGGCTTTGACCAATCGCCCAGGGTACCAGGATGATCACAGTGAAAATAATCCTTAGGAAATCTGCCTTTCTACCTTTCTCAAGGCCCCTTGGTTTGCAACCAAGGGCCAAGATGCCAGTCTTCTCGGTAGCAAAGGTAATATTCCGGGATCTAGTCACTGGTGCTTTTAGTTTCCTTGGCAAACATAGCCTCACAGAGTTTGCTTGTCTCTTTTTAAATGCCATTTCCCAGTTTTGGCTGGTTAAAAGAAATAATTAAAATGAAAATAGCAGGTCAAAGGTTAGGCTGGAATACCATAAATCTGTATTTTTCAGAATTTCAGGGATATGCCAACCACAATAAGATTTCCTAATCAACAACTATCAATTATGAAACACTGGTCTATAATATTATGAATTGTTCGTTCTCTTATTTGTGCTATAGCCAATGTAGCAAGAACCAACTGATCTAAGTTTTCTACTAATTTAATTGCTGCTGGAAGGGTCCCGTCTGCCAGTTTCAGAGGTATCTCAAAAAAATCACTAACAATGCGTTCTACAGTTAGCTGGCTAAATATATAATCATAGTAAAGCAAGCAAATCAATTGTCTCTCCTCTTCCCTCTTAGTTACTGTCCAACACGGGTTAAAGCAAAGTATACAAACAATACATATCTATGGATGACACTCTAAACCATGTTTACTGCGCTCCCAACGTTTTACTTGTACTTTTTTAACAACAGGTGTTATCACTCTCAGTTGTTGGAATTGCAGTTCTGTAATCAGTTCTGATAATTTTGCTGGTGGGTGACCCCGGAGGAGATCTTCGATCTTTTCAGGGCATTCCCACCGATTAGGAAAGTCTCTTTTATTCTTTTCCACCGGTGTTCTTCTGCCTCTGAGTTCAAGGGAATTGCGGTCGGCAGCTACTCCAGGATGTCTAATTCCTTCTTAATAAATCAGGGTTAATAAAGATCAACTTAAATTTCACTATATTTTCACATTTTTGGAATTACATGTTTTAATAATATTTTAGTTACCATTTCAGTTGTAGCCCAAGCTGCTGGAAATGCTTCAGCTCACTGAGTTAATTGATCTACTATAACAAACAAATATTTTCACTAACCCACTTTAAGCAGTTCTATAAAATCAACCTGGATCTTTTCCAATGGCTTATAGGCTGTTTTTGCATCCTCCAGAGGGAGGGTTCTTTAACGCTTTCTTAGTTACTTTTTAACAGGTGAGACACCCTCTGGGTAATTTGTTTTCCAATTTCAGATATCTCTATACACCCATAAAAATTTTAAAAGTGATCATAAATGGCTCTTGTTCTCCAGTGTGTCTGTCTATGCAAGTTATCTAAGATCTGACATTCCACTAATTTTGGCATCATAATCCTGTCATCAGGTAGAACTCACTTGGCTTCCTTAAATGTTGCTCCTAATTTCCTTATAGCTGCCAGTTCTGCTAGTGGAAAGGTTAAGTGTCTCTTGCTGAATTTCTATTATTTTTTTTTTTTTTTTTGTAAGATCCTGATTTCACTATCTCTTTTTCTTAAGGTCGCTCTTTTTGTTTCTTTGTTAGCTAAATTATTTCTCTCTGACTCTAATATCCCTCCCCCTCTCTGGTGTCTCTTTACATGAACTAATCTATTTTCTTTGAGCTTTTTAAAGCTTCACGTATCTGAATTATCAATTCTCCATGTATCTGAATTATCAATTCTCCATGTACTAACCCTTTCTCATGAGTGTTTATAAGTTCCTTTTCCTTCCAAATTTTTCTAAAAGTATGTACTACACTAAAAGCATATTTGGAGTCCGTATAAAGAGTCCCTTCTCGTCCCTTTTAGTATTAGTAATGCACAAAGTTCACAGGTTTGTGCTGACCAGGAGGGACTAAGGGGACCAGACTCCTTTACCCCAAGCTTTTTCCCACTTCACCCAAATGCTAACCCATATCATTAATTTCCAGATTATCTTCTTCAGTTAAAGAATAAATTTTAAGTTTTCCTTCACAGGGTTTTATCTGTAAATTTAAGGCTATTATTAGATCTCTGCCTAACAAATTATTCTCAGCGTCTGGTATCAACAATAAATCATTTACTCCAAATTTGTCCTCTATTTTAATTTGCACTCCTTTTATTACAGGAACGGGAAAAGCCTTTCCTGTAATTCCGACTACTGGAACTCTCTCATAACTTATCTCACATCCCTGGGGTAGTTTTGTCACTGTGGACTGAGAAATTCCTGTATTTACTAAAAATGTAACTTCTTCGCTATTAGGACTTTATTTTAGCTTTATCAGAGCCTTTTCTGGTGACGTTTCGGTCCCCTTCATTGAACAGAACTCCTGACTTCTCTGATTCTCTTGAGAAGTTTTCTCATCTTGCTGCTTCTTTCTGCAATTTTTCTGCAGGTGCCCCTTTTTATGACAATAAAAACAGGTAGGTCCTGCACCCTTTAAATTAGGACAAGAATTTTGTAAGTGCTCTTTCTTGTGGCGGGAAAACTGCACAGGTCTTGTGTTCTTAAAAATAGATCCTGACGTCGGCTGTTTGTTTTTCTCTGCAAATTTTTCTGTATTCAAAGCTGCCTGCACTTCTTGAACTGCTGCCACTAAAATTCTGGCATCTGCTTTCAGCTTTTTCTCATTTCTTCGGACATACACTCTTTGTGCTTCTCTTAGTAACTCTTGAAGTCCCCTGTCCTGCCAATCTTCTAATTTTTCCAGCTTTTTCCTGATGTCACCCCAAGATCTGGCCACAAACTGAGTTTTTAACAGAACCTGCCCTACTGCAGTATCAGTATCTATACCTGAATATAATTGCAAGTATCTTTTTAATCTTTCTAACCATTCTGCCAGGGACTCATTTTTTCTGATGCTTCACTCAAAGCTTTTCCTATATTATGTCCCCTGTCCTGCCTCTGAACAACAGACCTTACTTCTCCCTCAGGACTCCATAAGGCAGCATACTCACTCTCCTCCTGATTAACAGGGTTTTTGAATTCACATATATATTTAGAACCTGGCAAATCCAATCCTCAAATGATCTGAACTTGGGCCAATATAAATTATCTTTCTGGATCATTTCTTTTGTCCATTCAAACATGCAATACTTAATCATTTTCTGTTTACTTTTCCTTCTTTGGGATTCCCATTCATCCCAAAAACTGTATCATCATCCCCAGTGGGCTGTCCTGAGGAATGCTCCTTCCTGAGAACCCCCTCATGGTTCCCAGATACTCTAAACTCCTGTAGATTCTTCACACAATCCGCAGCCCCTGGGTCAAAGAACTTATTTTTCCCTGACCCATTTCTGGCGGCAACAAACTAAGAGATCCCCAGTACCAGGAAAAATCTTAGTTTTCCCCACTCACCTCGTGGTTCAACTTTTCACTTACTACTCTGTCACCCTGCCTTTTCAATCTACTTGTCCCCCTCCTATTTTTCCCTCTGCAATCTATTTGTTCCCTCCTATCTCTGCCTCTTTCTCCATCTATCAGCCCCATCCTCTCACCATCTAATCACATACTAAAATGCCTGCTACCAACTCCTCCAAGGAAATTGAACCTATTCAATCACTCTCCTCAGTCTCCCTACTCTCTCCTGCCCAAGGACTTTCTTACAGGTGCCTGGACCAGGGACCCCCTCCTCCCCCCTGGGTTAAACCTCCCGGGGTCCCCACTCATTCAGTTTTTTTTCACTTCCCTCCTTTCCCGGCTGGCCTCCTCGAGGAGGGGGCCTTGAAAACGCTGTACTGGGAGGTCCCACTCACGTCGGGGGTCCGGGACTGCCCAGCCCCGTCTCAGACACTCCACACACACACACACATGCATACAGCCGCCCCCAGACCCAAAACCCCGTGGTACTCACAGCCTCCTTTTCTCACGAGGGTCTTTGTGCACAAAGCAGTTTTATATGGGTACTCTCTCCTTCCTATAAGCCGGCACTGATGGGAGCTTCTTCTGGCGCTTTCAATAACTAATTTGCTTATGCGTTATTGTAATAAAGACTCTCTTTTCCCAAGGGAGAGTGGTCTAGCTTTGGGACCACTTAAAAGTCTGGTGGGGAGCTCCTTCCCAGAAGCTATCCACCTCCCTGGAGTTGAGAGGGTCCCGGTTTTGGCACCAAAATTGTTTGTTTGCCCAATTATCCCTCATAAAAAAAAACCAAACAATATTTGAAATAGCAGCAATTTTAATTGAATAGTTTAGAAAATATATAAAGAAGGGATAATTTGGTTCTAATAATAGCGCATAAGCAAAAGATAACCGTGGGGTACAGAGTGCAGGGCTGCTGGACCCTTGCCACCTCGCGTACAAACTTGCCAAGTGAAGATTCCCCCCTTATATACGATGTGTTAATACCATATTCTCCCAGTTCCAATTCGTCATCTACCTATCTCCGCCCTCATTAACACCTTTGCTGCGCATGCACCATCACTCAGTTTGGTGGTCGCACAAGTCTTGGGGGGTCGTCACTGATGAAGGCCTCTCCTCTTCCTCGATGTCTTTTAATTCACCTTTGGGTTACACATGCGCACCAAGCCAATACATTGTAAGCCAAAATTAACATATTACTACATCTGAGCATCAAAGCAATAAATCCCTTATAGCTGGCATTTTCCTGGGACCCAACCAGGCTCTACCTCTTTTTAGTTCATTTTTAGCAACATATCTCCAACTTCTTTCCTTCTGTCCTTGAGAACATCTGCTGGAGGGGGTGGAGCCCCTCGTCTCCCTCTCTTCTTTTGGTATTACAACTTTTAACTATTTTTATTATTCCCAAATATTAATTCTTATATGGTAGGCCCTGTCCTTGTGAACATCTGCCTGGGGGGGTGGGGGGTGGAGTCCCTCCTCTCCCTCTCTTCTTTTAACATTACAACTTTTAACCATTTTATCTATTCCCAAATATTATTTACGGTACTGATTTCCGAAATGGCCTGAGAACCTCCCATTGATTCTCCATCACTGGCAAGGTCCCCATGAATCTCTCTCTTGGGTCTGACCAAATCTCACCTAAATCTAATGAGTGACAGCCACCAGCTTCAACAGGGGCTGGGGACAAAGGCAGCGTTAGAGAAAAACTTTTTCTGGGCTGAAAACAGGGGAGGCCTGGGAAAACTGGCAGCAATGGGGTGCAGGGGCTGCTGTGCTGCGGCCCAAACTCACTGGGCTCCTGGCCAAGAGGCATTCCCATCTACTGTGTCCTGGCTCATCCAGGGGTCCTGGGGTGACAGGATGGGGAATGGCAGCATTTTCCCTATCTGGGAGGATTTTAGGGCATTGTATTCCAGGAGGAGTGCACTGGGCTGGCTGGGACAGACTGGGATGGCCTGGGAATTTGATTAAAGCACCAGGGTGACAAGAATCTCTGTGAGGTTCTAGCGGGGTGCAGAGAGACCAGGAGAACTGGTCAGATCATGATGTCCCTTTGGGGCAAGGGATGGGGGACACCACTGCCCCGAATGGAGGGATGCTGAGCAAGCCAGCAAGGGGCACCTCCCGAGATCATCTTAGTCCCTTCCAAGTGCCTGGAAATTATTTAAAACTGGGGTGACTGGACCTGGGGCTGGGGGGGACAGGTGCAGGGAGACAGGGCCCAGCAGAGGGATGGGAATCAGGGCCTCAAGGAGATCTGTTTGAGGTGGGGGGAGACCCAAAGACACCGATTGGGGTCAATTGAGGGCCCAGGGGACAATTGGTCTGAAATGGAAGGAGGAGGGTTGGAGGTACAGGGGAGGAGAAAGGAATTGAGGTAGGGGACATGGAAATGCAAGGGAGGGGCTTGGTGGGGACAGAAGAATGAGGATGGGTGGGGACAAAACCAACGGGACTGGGAGATGCTGTGGGAGTGGGGGTTGAGTCCATGAATTGTACAGGGGGACCCCTCTGCAGTGGTCAGGAAGAAAGGCAAAGGATTGAGGGGGATATGGAAGGAAAGGCCAGGAAATAGAAGGGGGAGCACCTGGGGACCCTGAATGGGACACAGAGGAGGCACCAAAGGGGTGGGATGGGAGGACAGAAAGGGCAGGATGTGGGGCCAGTGTTTGGCTGGTGCCTCACCTTGGCCTGTGCTGGGGGGCACAGCAGGATGGAGAAGAGCAGGCCACGCTGAGCACAGCCACCTTCATCTTCCTCTTGCTCTGGGCAGCGCTGCCTGAGGTTGCAGCAGGTGAGGAGCACCTTTAACGCCTGCTGGGACTCCTTTGCACCCTCCCTGCCAGCCCCCAGGCCAAAGCCCGGCTTGGCACAGCCCCCAGCCCTGTCCACAAGCCCAGCCCTGGCACAGAGTCCATCCCAGCCTCACCATCGGATCCAGCCCCTTGCCCGGCATCCCTCCAGCTTCCTGCATGGGGCAGCTGCCCCTGGAAGGCCCAGGCACCTGGGGGCCCAGGGGGGCAGGCAGGGCCAAAGGCACCTGGGGACCCTGTGGGGACAACCCCAGTCCAACACAATACATCCTGGGCAGCCCCCAGGGCCCAGATCCCCCATCTCCTGCTGCCCTCCTCCCAGAGCTTTCCCTGGGGGACACCCCAAGCTGAATGAGCCCCCAAACCCAACATGTGGGAGAACAAGGGGAACAAGGGACATGTGATCAGGTGGCTGATTGGCATCTCAGTCACTGCAGACACTGGGGAGCACTAATTTGAATCACCTGCAGACAAGGCTGAGGGGCTGGGGAATGGCTCAGGGTGACAATTCCCACATCCACACAACCCGATATCCCTTTTCCTGCAGATGCCAAACCCATCCAAGCTCCATGCCCAGAGCACTGTCCAGAGGGAATATGCCCCTGCCTGCCCCTCATCCTGTCACACCTGCAGCCACAGAGCCCTCCCAGAGCACCTGGGTCATGGCCCTGGCTCTGGGCCCAGGCCAGCACTGGCCCTGAGCAGGATGTGCCCATCCCAGGCACATGGGGAAGTGGGCACCTGTCCCCAGGCAGCCACTGGAGCTAATTCAAATAAACAGAGGTGCCCTGTGAGGAGGAGGGGTGTTGGTGCCCTGCCAGCATCTCTGACAAGCCCTTTTTACCCAGGCCCTGAGGCACCAGGAGGACATTCAGACATCTTGGGCTTCCAGGAAGGAAAATCCACAGTGAAGTGGTTCCTGAGAGCTGTCCAAGGCTGTGATTCCTGTTTGACATTCCAGGGCATTAGTGAAGGGTTCTGCACATCTCTTTCCCCAGGGACAATGTGGATCCATCAGAGAAGTGTTATGGCCCAGCTGGGAAAACATTTCAGGCCACTGCCTTGACTGTTTGCTCTGGAACTTGCCCAAGGAGCTGCAGGGCCCAGGAAGATTTTTCTGTGGAGTGCCCCAGGGCTGAGAGACCAGAGGGTCCCTGTGGGGGATCCTTGACCAGAGGCACAAGAGCTGTGATGTAATTGGGTTGCTGAGGACACCTTGGAACAGAATTGAGGAAGTGTCCGCAGGGTTCTAATTGCAGAATAATGGCCAAGGAGAGATCCAGACCTCCTTGGAGATCAGTGCCAGTCAGGGGGGGTGGCCCTGGACAGCCAGTGACCACGTGCCAACAGCCCGGCAGAAGGAGCTGGACAAGCCCAGAGGCTCCCAGTGTGGGCAGATTGGCCCTGCAGCTCAGGGACCCCATGGGAATGTCCCTGCCCCTGGGGGGCTGTGCATGAACTGTGCAGAATCTCTCCTCCAGCTCTCAGCAGCATTTCAGCAATGAGCTATTTCCCCTCTTTGACTGACCAGTGCTTTTGCACAAACAATTTACAGTGGGGTCCTCAGCACAGGAATGGCTCAGACTTCATGGAGCAGCTCCAGAGGAGGGCTGAGATGCTCCAAAGTGTTGGAGCACCTCTGTGCCAGAGACAGGCTGGGGAGTTGGGGTGGTTCAGCCTAGAACAGAAAAGGCTGTGGGGGGAGACCCCATTGAGACCTTGCAGGACTTCAAGGAACCTCACAGGAAATGTGGGGAAAAATGTTTTAGTAGGGCCTGTCTCAATTGGAGAAGGGGAAATAGTTTTAAAGCAGAAGAGAATAAGTTCAGACTGGAGATAAGGAAGAAATCTTTGATGCTGTGGTGGTGAAACACTGGCACAGGTTTCCTAGACACCTGGTGGATGCCCCATCCTTGGAAATATTCCTGGTTGGATGGGCTCTGAGCAGCAGGATGGAGCAAAAGATGTCTCTGTCCCCACCCCACAGGAGGCCCTGTGGTGTCAGCTACCAGAGGTTGGTGTCTCTTGTAAGATTCACCCCCAGAGAGCAGGGGGAAAAAGCAGCACAGATGGCAGGAACATCCTCCCATGGAGATGGAAATGTTTGTTTGGATCATAAAAACACCCCAAACAATATTTGAAATAGCAGTAATTTTAATTAAAAAATTTAGAAAAATATAAAGAAGGGATAATTTGGTTCTAACAATAGCGCATAAGCAAAGGATAACAGGGCTCCTTCTCTGAGTGGAGTGCAGGGGCTTTTGGACCCGTGCCACCCTCCGCACAAAGTTGCCAAGTGAAAATTCCCCCTTATATACCATGTGTTAATACCATATTCTCCAGTTCCTGTTGTCATCTACCTATCTCCGCCCTCATGAACACCTTTACTGCGAGCCATCACTCAGTTCGGTGGTCGCACCAGTCTTTGGGGTCGTCACTGATGAAGGCCCTCCTCTTCCTCGATGTCCTTTAATTCACCTTTGGGTTACAGATAACCCAGCCAGTACAATAAGCCAAAATACATATCTCTGCATTTTTTGCCACATATCGCTGTATTCTGGGACCAATCGTTCAAGCATGTAAAGGTTCCCCTTATAATTAGCATTTTTCTGGGACTCAACCAGGTTCTTTGTTCATTTTTAGCATCTGTATCTTCAGTTTCTTCCTCCTGTCCTTGTGAACATCTGCCATGGGGGGGTGGAGTCCCTCCTCCCCTCTCTTCTTTTGGTATTACAACTTTTAACTATTTTATTATTCCCAAATAGTAATTCTTATAGAATTGTGATTGCCCTGTCTTTGATGCTGTGGTGGTTTCCCTGGAGTGGTGGGGATGGAGTCCTTGCAAATATTCCTGGTTAATGGGCTAAACCTGAGCAGCAGGATGGAGCAAAGATTTTGCTCCCACCCCACAGGAGGCCCAAATGTCAGCTACCAGAGGGGTCGGTGTCTCTTTTCAATTCCCCAGAGAGCAGAACACACAGCAGCACAGATGGCAGGAACGTCCTCCCATGGAGACAGAAATATTCTGGATCCACAGGATCAGGCTGCCCAGTTTTGTGTCTTTGTAGATGGACACCAGTGTCAGAAGAGACTGAGAACCAGGAGGCCCCCAGTGTCTCTGAGTGCCCTTGGTTCCAGGAGGCCCCACAGAATCCCAGGGTGTGGCAGTAAGTTCCTTTGTTATGAAACTGTGGTGTTAAAAGCAAAAGTAGTTTGTTCCAGTTGTCCCCCATGCATGTTGGTTTGCCCTGGAGATGTACCTTCCCATCCCCTGTCCATCTCCCTCAAGACCTCCCCTTATTCCAGATCCTTCCCTGGCACTCAGGGAAACCCTGCCCTCCTCCCTTGTCCATTACAGAAACCCCACCTTTCTCTCTAGAAACTTCTGTGTCCATCTTGTATCCCTCGAATACCCATTGGTGTGCTCAGTGCACTCTCCTCCCCTGTTATTCCCCATTGGGTGCCATAATGTGTGCCCTGCCCTGTGCTCCTCCCAGGTTTCTGCCATTGGTTCTGGTTTGTATCCTCCCATGTTCCCTGCCCTGTACTGAAGCTGTTGTAACCCCTGCATTTGCTGTCTCTTGTCCCTGCACCCTCTCAGAGATTGAAACCTCTTGGGAATCTTCACAAGTGATCCTCTCTTTCCTTGGCCCTGGATTCCTCAGCTCAGGCCAACATCAGTGGCTGCAGAGCAGCTGCTGCTTCTGGGAGACAAGCAGCCCTGCTTGTACCACCAGCCAAAGTGGCCCTGGCAGGGCCGGGGACAGGGCTGGCTGCAGACTCCTGGCACGGCTCCATGAGGAGACAGGGCTGGCTGCAGACATCTCCTGAGTGGCCACTGTGGTCCATGAGGGCCCCCCAGAGGCCCCTTTGGCTCCATGAGGCCCCAAGAATCCCAGGCCCTTTGGCCCATGAGGCCCCACAAATTGAGGGCCCCTTTGGCCCATGAGGCCCCACAGAATCCCAGGGCCCTTTGGCTCCATGAGGCCCCACAGAATCCCAGGGCCCCTTGGCTCCATGAGGTTCCACAGAATTGTCACAAGGGCCCCTGAGGACAATGTCACAAGGACACCCTGACCTGATCCCAATGGATCCTTGGTTCCAACTGGCCTCACTTGAGTCACAAGGGCCTCTGGATTCCCTGAGACCCCACAGTGTCACAGTGTCCCCTTTGTTTCCACAAGCCCCAGGGTCACAATGGCCCCTGGAACATCTTCAGGCACCAGAGTGTCACAGCATCCCCTCAGTTCCATGAACTCCACAGTGTCACAGTGTCCTCTTGGTTCCATTTTAGTCCTGCAGTGTCACAATGGTTCCTGGGAACCATGAGGCCCTGAGGGATCACAGTGGATGGTTCCATGGAGCCCCACAGGTTGGCAGTCCTTCTTGGTTCCATGAGGGCCCATGGCCCCAAAGGGGAGCCTCTGGATTCTACAAGAACCCGGAATGTCTCAGAGCCCCTGTGATGCCATGAGTCCCTGCAGTGTCACCATGTCCCCAGGAGGCCCTGCAGTGTCACCATGTCCCCAGGAGGCCCTGCAGTGTCACCATGTCCCCAGGAGGCCCTGCAGTGTCCCAGTGGAGCAGCACTGGAGTGGGCACAGCACCAGGAGGTTTGGCAGTGTTCCCCTCTCTGTGACACCACAGCAGTGGCAGCCACAATGTTCCCCACTCTGTGACACCACAGGTGGTGGCAGTACCATGTCCCTCTCTGTGAGACCACAGCAGTGGCAACCCAATGTTCTCCTCTCTGTGTGACACAGTGGTGGCAGCCCCAAAATTCACTTCTTTATGACCCCACAGCAATGGCTGCCCCAACGTTCCCTTCTCTGTCACAACAGAGCAGTAGCAGCACCAACATTCCCCTCTGTGTGACACCACAGTGGTGGCAATCCTGACTTGTCTCTCTGTGACACCACAGTGCATTGCAATCCCTCTGAAACTCTTCTAACACCACTCAGTGACCAGCCCACAGTGGTGCTAGTTCCTTCCCCTCTCTGTGACACCAGTGGTCCCCTTCTCTGTGACCACAGAGGTGGCACCCCAAGTGTTCCCCTCTGTCTGACACCAACACAGTGGCAAACCAAAAATTCCTCTCTCTATGAGAAAGCACTGGTGGGAACCCCAATGTTCCAATCTCTCTGACACCACATCAGTGGCAGCCCCAACGTTCCCCTGTCTATGAAAACACAGAAGTAGCAGCCAGGGGTCATCCCCTCTCTGTGACACTGCAGCAGTGGCAGCTCCTGTGTCCCCCTGGCTGTGACACCACAGTGGTCACCACAACTGCAACTGCCCCTGCTTGTGACATGGCAGCTGTGGAAGCCCCAGGTCCCTGTCTCTGTGGAAACCCCAGCGGTGGCAGCCCCATGTCCCCTCTCTCTGACTCACAGCAGTATGGAGCCAAATGTTCCCCTGTCTGTGGCCACAGTGGTGGCAGCTGGGTTCCTGTCTGTGCATTGTGAAAAAGAAATATTCAGTCCAGTGGTGGAAACCCCAAAGTTCCCCTCTCTATGACACTGCAGGGGTGGCTGTCCAAAGTTCTCTGTGTATGACAGCACTGCAGTGGCAGTTCAACCTTCCCTCTCTGTGACACCCTCAACATTTGCAGCCCCAGTGTTCCCCTGTCAGTGACACCACAGTGGTGGCAACATCAGTGTTCCCCTCTCTGTGACATGACAGCAGTGGCAATATCAATGTCCCTTGTCTATGACACCAAGTGATTGCAACCCCTGTGTTGCCCTCTATGTGACACCACAGAGCCTTTGGCACCCCAGCAGCCTCTCCTGTCTATGACAGCATTGCAGGGCCAGCCCCAACATTCCCTCTCTGTGACAGGGCAGGCCCTGGAAGCCACTGTGACACCACAGCTGGTGGATCCCATTGTCCTGGTCTCTGTGACACCACAGCTGTGGCAGCCCAGTGTTCCTGTTCCCCTCTGTGACACCACAGCTGTGGCAGCTCAGTGTTCATCCCTCTCTGTGACACCATGGCTGTCCTGGCCCCAGTGTTCCCTCTCTGTGACACCCAGCCCTGGCTGTGGTCTCTGTCCTGTTGCTCCTGGTCTCTGTGACACCCAGCTGTGGCAGTCCTTGTCCTGGTCTCTGTGACACCCACAGTGGTTGCTCCCAAACGTTCCCTCTCACTGTGAGCTGCAGCTGTGGCAGCAGCACTTCGAACAGAAGCAGCAGCCGTGGAACAACAGGGGCAGGGAGGGCAGAGACAGAGCTCTGGAACAGCAGGAGATGAGCAGTGCTGGGGCAGTGCTGGAGCAGTGGTAAGAGCAGTGGTGGAGCTGATGTTGGACAAGCAGAGGAACTGTGCTGGAACACCCCCAAGGCAGCAATAGAGCAGGTTTTTGAGCAGCAGTGGAGTAACCATGGAAAAGGTGGAACAGTGGTGGAACAGGAACCACAGCCATGAACAGTGGTGGCACATTGGTGGCACACTGGAGGCACTTTGGGGGCACATTCTGGTTGCACATTGGTGGCACGTTGGTGGCACATTTTGGCACATTGGAGGCACTCTGGGGTCACCTGGTTTTTTAAGATTTTCTAAGCCTTCTGATGTTGATGTTGTTGTAGTGGACTTTCTCACACACTTTCTGTAAGTAACTAATTGTTTTCATTCCTTTATGGAGGAGAGAGAGTTGATGGACTGTTGGTTTGACCAGTGTCATTAGAGAGGTGGCACTGTCACCCTCAATCCACTGTCACTTTTGGAAAACTATAAATGTTGGAGTCAGAAAATAAACTTCCTTTTTCCTTCACCTTTGAGAACAGCGGTGTGAGTTTGTGTTCTTTCGTGTCCTATAGTGACACAAGTGCCCTTCAGCTGATTGGTTTCATGCTTTTGAGCTTCAGGGAATTGCCCAATCTTTCTGAAGCTCAAATAAATCTCATATTAGTCAACATCTTAATTTGTGTTGATATCTCAAATCAAATATGCCTTTTCTTTTTGGCTAAAATTGCTCCTGTACAGAAATCTCTGGGGGATGGAGGACATGTCTGATGCAGCTGGGACATCCCAGAGCTAGGGAATAGCTGTGATGGTTATTAAACTGTTCAAATGTTCAACTTGTGTTTGTTGGCAAGAAAGTTTCTGGGACTCTAGTGTCAAAACAAAATGGCCAAAAGGACACAAACCTGATGAGCTGTGGCTCCCAGTGCAGGAGGTGTCACGATCCGTCCTTATAGACGGATTTCGTGATGATTCGATCACAAGGACCTCAAGGTACAAAACACCAACACGGCAAAGGGGGTTTGCAGCAAAAATCAGAACAGTGTACTTTATTGAATGATTACAGCAGAATGCGTGTGAGGGAGAAGAGAGAAAGCGGGGAAAGCATATGGAAAGGCAGAGGGGGCAAAGAGGAAAGAGGAGGCTATAGCTACCGCACGTGGAAGCAGACGGGTCCTTCGGAGTCCAGCCGAGGTTCCATCAGTCAAGGGGTCGTTCCAAGCGCGGGGAAGATCTTTGAATTGGACTAGCTAACCTGGGGGGTTTTATCCTATGGCGAATTGTGAAAGAGGGGTGGAAAATAATGCAATAGTTTCTAATCAGTTGCAGGCTGAAGCCATTGTCTTCTTGGTCCGATAGTCCCAATAATCACTACCTGCAAGCAAACATCACAGTCTGTTCTGTTCCCCCCCGCCAGTTCGCCCCCCCAGGTTCCAGTCTCAATCCTCAGGAAGAAAAGGAGTTTTCTCTGTGTGAGGGTTTCATGTCTCAGTCCTTGGGGAAGAGGCTTCTCCCATCTCAGTCAGTCAGTCACAGTGGCTGTAGAACAGATGAAGGGTCTTTTGTGGGGACCACCGAAAGGCTATTCCAGAAAAGAGTCCAGCCAAGTCTGAGAGGCAGGAAAATTCCAAGGCTTGTGAAGCGGGTCGAGGTGCTCCTTTGCACAATTACTTGGCAGGCTGGGAGCCACGTCTCGGCCTTGTAAGCTTGGCAGACTTGCATCAAACCAGGATACTAAACAGGATCTTTTGGTGGTCTCAGTTTCTGTCCCTTTTCATGACGAAAATCATGAGACAGATGAGAGAAATTTTGGACAGACCATTACAGTTCCTCATCTTGGAGTGAATGAACCTTGCCAGTCTTGCTGGTATCATTTGCTCCCTCTCCTCCAGTGATTTTAACAAACTTTTCTAGGAAGGACAACAAAATATTTTCTTTACACTCCAGACCCACAATGGCCATTTTCGTCACCAGTTCTCCCAAAGGTTCCCCAGGAGGAAGGAGGGACTGTGTCCAAGTTTCCAAGAGTTCCTCCAGAGAGAACCACAACCTCGTCAGAGGAAGGGAACCTCCTGTTGTCAAAGGCACTTGGGGTCAGACAACAGTGCCCTGAACTCACTGTGCCAAAATAATGTCACAACATGGTTAAGAAACTTTCTGGAGAGATTCGTCTGTCCCAATTAAGGTGCTAATGAGACCAAATCCAATGTGGATTTTATGGAACAGTAAATGTGAGGTAGAGAGAGATGGAAAGAAAGAGAAAAGGGGGGGAGAGCAAGGGAGTGACAGGGACAGAGACATCACCTGAAACAGGGCAAGTGTGAAATTGCCCCCTGTTTGTGTGGCCTTCCCAGGATGGGGGTTTTACACCTAAGCCAGTTTGGGCAAGGGGGATGATGTTTACCCCCTGAGCAGGGATTGCCCCACTGTTTCAGGTTGCAATGCAAGATGGAACCAAATGCATGTTTTCAATCCCCATCTTCATCAACTGCTATAAATAGGTGGGGCAGTGTTCTTTATCTCTTCCATGAATCACCCCTGATAACGCCCTCCAGGGGAGATATCTTTTGTGAATGGGCCATTGAGTGTCACTGCAGGACTGATAAAATTCCATCATCCCATTGTGGGATGCTCCGCCCAGGGGGAGGAACCAAGCATTCCTACCTGGATATAATCTGGGACTTGCAACACCAGGAGCAGCTTGCCTACTGGATTCCCAGAGGACAAGAGCTCCATAACCACCACTGGACCATCAGAGGAAGACCAGACTCTTCTAGAGGGTCACTACTTCAACAGAATCACATTCATTACTCCAACAAGACTGAAGCCACCATTTAATGGCACTGCTGCCACCACCCTGAGCAACAGGGTGTCAGGTTATATCCTGACTCTGTCAGTTCAAGGCAGTGTTTCTGTATCATTGCCTCGATCTTCATTTTCTTATTAAATTGCAATTCTGACTTAGACTCTGCCCCAGGTTTGCCTTCAAACCAGTACAAAAGACAATGTACTCATTCCTTGTTTTCTTCCCAAAACAGGATTTCCCATCCCCAAACTTTTGCCAGGTGGAGAAGGAGGCTGCGAGGAAGAGGAAGGAGCCCTGGGACACCCAGGCAGGTGAGGAGGAAGTCAGTGCTTCTTTCCCCCTCTCTCCTGCTCCATCTCCCAGCACAGCATGGCCCTTGGTTGCAGGACAGCCGCGCTGCCAACACCGTGCTGCTGCCGATGCACTTACGGAATCTCCTTCCCCTTCCCTTTGGCACGGAGGCAAATCCCATCCTCTTCTTGCCATTCCTCCCACAGACAAGGAGCTGAGGATGGAGACCAGGGAGGACCAATCCCCAAAGCAGAACCTCGTGGAAGAGGCAGTTTTGAGTGGCTCCATGGCACAGGAATCCAACAGGGAAGAAAAGCCACAGAGATCCTACATGAGGAAGGGCTCCAAACCCAGCCCAGGTTCGAGGAGGAAAAAGACCCACCCTGAGCCAGGAAGGTGGACAGAGCTTCAGCCAGAGCTCAGAGCTGGTGGTCCATGAGCAGCTTCACGATGGGAGAAGCCCTACAAGTGCTTGGAGTGTGGGAAGGCTTCAGGAAGAGCAGTACCCTGATCAGCCACCAGATGATCCACACTGGGAATGGCCCCAATGAGTGTGGGGAGTGTGGGAAGGGCTTCAGCTACAGATCCACCCTTGTGCGCCACCAACGCATCCACACTGGGAGAGGCCCTATGAGTGTCCCCAGTGTCAGAAGAAGTTTTGGACCACCTCCGACCTCCTCAGGCATCAGCGGATTCACACTGGGGAGGCCCTTCTGCTGCCCTGACTGTGGGATGGGCTTCAAAACGCAACTCCCACCTCATCATCCACCGCGCATCCACACTGGGGAGAGGCCCCACGAGGTGCCCCCACCTGTGGGAAGAGGTTTCAGACCAGCTCAAATCTCCGCCTGCATGAGCGGATTCACACAGAGGAGAGGCCCTTCCGCTGCCCTGACTGTGGGGAAGGATTCAAACACAACTTCACCCTCATCAGCACCAGCGGATCCACAGTGGGGAGGCCCCCACGAGTGTTCCCAGTGTGGGAAGAGCTTCACCCAGAGCTCTCACTTGACCAAACACCAACAGAGGCACCAGTAAAGGAAGCCCTGCAAGTACCTAAACTGCAGTGGGAGCTTCATGCCCAGTTCCAGCTTCATCCCCATTGGAGACTCCACATTGGGAAGAGCCCTGGTGATCCATGTTCCTGTGATCCATGCTGGATCCATGACCTGATGTGGGATGGAAGAACTGGCGGGTCTGGCCATGGCCCTGTCATTACATTCACTCCCACCTCAGGTCATTGCCAGGGGCTGAAAGGGGACTCTCTCTCTCTCTCCCCTTGTGGAGAAGGGTGTCCTTTCCAGGAGGGAAATTGTGGCCAGGAAGACCAAGTGAGTTGTGTTTTAGTTTTCCCTGTAAACAGTTTTATTTATCCCTTATTTTATCAAAAATTTTTCTCTTGCATTTGTTCTTTATC
>JALJVW010001766.1:0-10589 GCA_024865655.1 Emberiza elegans
GGAGCCCTGAATGCCGTGGTTCCTGTTCAGGCACCAAATGTCACAATGAGGGTGCCTGTGACAAACCTCTCTGGTTCCCTGACTTCAGGGCAAGGGTGGCAAAAATGAAAAGGAGCAGGATCAGTGGAGTTGTTTAAAAAGAACTTTAAAAACAGGGTGAAAAACAATAAACATGGAGAAGTTGAGAATAGTATGAGGGGCAGGATCCAAAGACACGAGACAAAGGGGAAGCAACAACATGTACACTTGGGGGTAGAATACTCTAGAACAATAATCATACAGGGGAAACAAGTAACCAACAGGGGAGTAGAACTTGGACAAGTTAACACAGCAACACTAAAGGCTTATTGGGGAACTCTCAAACTCACCCTAAGTTAAACAAATGACTCCCAGGGCTTGAAACTCAGGGCCAATTCTTTTGGGGTAAAATCTGGCTGACTCAGAGTTACAGCTGGGTTAACTCCCACATTGCTGATTTTCACTGGCCCCTTGGGACCATGTGGTCCAGCAGAGCCTCAAAGATGTCCTTGGTTCCATGAGGCCCCACAGTGTCACAGATCTTCAGGGCTGTGCTGAGGATCCCATCTGAGCAGGGACGGCACAAAGCCTTTTCCACCTGCCTCCCTCACCTGGCTGTGGTCTCCCTGTTTATCAGCACCTCATTTTTTCCCTGTCTGAAGCCACTTGCAATGTCCTCTCCATCCCTGGATCTGGCCCTGTCAGTTCTGTACTGGTGGTGCCTCCAGCCCTGAACCCCCTCATCTACAGCCTGAGGAACCAGGAGCTCAAGGCTTCAGTGTGGAGACTGATGACTGGATGCTTTCTGGAACATTAAACTGCTGGAGAATTTCTGCAAATCACTTGGAATAAACTAGTTTTGAGACTTCTTGTTGGCTTCATTTTGGAGATTTCTTTCCTTTGTTTTAGTTTTTTTCATATTGTACACAAATAAATGTCATTGTTTGTGCCATTCTCTCATTTTGTTTCTCTCCACCTTCCCTATGGCCACAGACTGTGTCAATGAGGGGCTGTACCCTCGATGGCTTTAAAGTAACTAAAGGATCTCCCAGCAGAGTTTTCTGCAGAGATGCCCATTTGTTGCCTTCTCTGGAGCTGCAGCAGCAATGTCTGTGTGCAGAGCTGGGGGCAGATCAGTGCTGGCCCAGCAGCTCTGGTTCTGCTGGCCACACCATTCCTGATCCAGGCCAGGAGCCATTGGCCTTCTTGCCCACCTGGGCACACTGCTGCCTCATGTCCAGCCTGCTGTCCATCAGTCCCTGCAGGTCCCTTTCTGCCTGGCTGCTCTCCAGCCACTCTGTCCCCAGCTTGTAGTGCTGCAGGAATTGTTGTGGCCAAAGTGCAGGACCCGGCACTTGGACTTGTTAAACCTCACCTTGTTGGATTTGGGCCCTGGATCCAGCCTGTCCAGGGCCCTGTGCAGAGCCTTCCTACCCTCCAGCAGATCCACACTCATATCCAGTTTAGTGTCATCTGCAAAGATGTCCTTGGTTCCATGGGGCCCCTCAGTGTCACAGTGGCCTTTTGGTTACACCAGGCCCTGCACTGTCACACTGGCCTCCTTGGTTCCATGAGACCATGCAGAGCAACAATGGTCTCCTTGGTTTATTGGGGCCCCAAAATGTGATGATGGACTCCTTGGTTCCATGGGACTTCACAGTATCCCAATGTTCTTTCTGGTGCTGTAGTTTCACAGTGGCTCCTTGGTTCCATGGGGCTTTACAGTGTCACAATGGCCCCACGGTTACATGAGGTCCCACACTGTCACCATGGTCTCTATAGTTCCACAAGTCCCCTCAGTGTCACAATGGACTCCTTGTTTCCACGAGGCCACACAGTGTCACAACATTCTTCCAGATTCCTTGAGGCCCCATCGTGTCACAGTGGCTCCTTGGTTCCACTGGGCCCTGGAGTCTCCCAATGGTCTCCTTGGTTTTGCAGTGCCAAAATGGTGAAACCCCTTGGTTACACAAGGCCCTGCAGTGTCACCATGGCCTCTGTGGTTCCACGAGGACCCAGAGTGTCACAGTGCACTCCCTGGTTCCATTTGGCCCCACACCACCAAAATGGACCCCTGGTTCTGTGGGGCTGCACGGTGTCACCATGGTCCTCTTAGTTCCACAAGGCCCTGCAGTGTCACAATGGCCTCAGAGTGTCCCAATATCACAGAATGACATAATCAAATTAGCTGGAAAAGACCTTTGGGATCATCAAGTCCAGCCAATGCCCTAATACTGCCTTGTCACCCAGACCATGCCACTAAGTGCCACTGGAGAGGGACAGTGACTCTGCCACCTCCCCCCACGCCAGCCCATTCCAGTTCCCACTCACCATTTCTGTGAAGAACTTCTTCCTATTGTCCAGCCTGAACCTCCCCTGCTGCAGCTTAAGGCTGTGTCCTCTTGTCCTGCCCTCCAGCAGATCCACACTCACACCCAGCTTGGTGCCATCTGCAGTTTGTGAATGGTGGGCTCGATCCCCTCACCCAGATCATCAGTGAAGATATTAAACAGGACTGGGCCCAACACAGATCCCTGGGGGACACCAGCAGTGCCTGGACACCAGCTGGGTGCAGCACCATCCCCACCACTCTCTGGGCCCAGCCTCCAGCCAGCTCTTAAATCTCCCAGTGAGGAGGGAACCTGCCCAAGCCGTGGGCTGCAGCTTTTCCAGGGAATGCTGTCAGAGACAGTGTCAAAGGCTTTTCTGGAGTCCAGGCACACAACATCTACAGACTTTCCTGCATCCACAGGTGGGTCACCTGGTCACAAAAGGAGACCAGGTTGGTCAGGCAGGACCTGCCACCCTTAAATCCATGCTGGCTGGCTCTGATCCCTTGGCCATCCTGTGGGTGCCCTGTGATGGCACTCAAGGTGATCTGTTCCATAACCTTGCCAGGCACCCAGGTCAGGCTGACAGGCCTGGAGTTCCCCAGATCCTCCTTCCAGCCCTTCTTGGGGATGGGCTCACACTGGCACCTCCAGTGCTCTGGGACCTCCCTGCTGAGCCAGGACTGATGGTAAATGATGGAGAGCAGCTTGGGGAGCTCATCCACCAGCTCCCTCATCCCCCTGGGATGGATCCCATCTGATCCCATACACCTGTGAGCATCTGAGTGGCTCAGCAGGTGCCCAGCTGCTTCCTCCTGGATTACAGGGGCTGTTCTGCTCCCTGTGCCCATCTCCCAGCTCAGGAGAACACTTGTCCTGAGGACAACTTGTCCAAATATTGAAAAGTGAGGCAAAAAATGTGCTAAGTAGTTCAGCCTTTTCCTTATCATTAGTTACTACATTCTCCACTTCATCCAATAAAGAGTAGAGGTTCTCCTTCTCCCTCCTTTTGCTATAAATATTAAAGAAAACACATTTTTTATTCTTTTTACAGAAGCCACCAAGTTAAGCTCTAATTGAGCTTTCACCTCTCAACTTCTCTTTCTGCATAACCTATCAACATCCTGAAACACTTCCTGAGTTGCCGGTCCCTTTTCCCCCAAGAGTTCTCACAAAAGTTCCATGGGCAGCCAGAACAGTCATTTTCCTCACTTGCTCATCTTTTGCCACACTGGGACAGGCTGCTCCATTCTCCTTAAGATTACTTTCTTGAAATATGTCCATCCTTCCTGGATCCCTCTGTTTTTAAGGGCTGTTTCCCTTAAAAAAATCAGTATCTGATTTGGTACTCCCCAAATCTGCATCCTAAATAGGCCAAAGTCTGCCCTTCCTAATTCCAGTGTAGAAGTTTTGTTGCTGCCCTGTGGAAGGAGTAGTATCTAGGGCAGATCAAGCAATACTGCAAGAAGTGTCTAACATCGCACTTTTTGAATTGCTCTCAAAGCTTGTAAAGTTAGTCGCTCACCGAAAGCAACCATTTTATGTGATGCACGTCAGGTCACACACTGACCTGCAAGAGTTTATTGCTGAAGGCAACAGAAGAGCAGATGCTCTTGCTGCACCTGCAGTGATGGCCACCCTCCCAAATGTTTTTGAACAGGCAAAAATCAGCCACCAGCTTTTCCACCAAAATGCACCTGGCCTGGTTCGTCAGTTTAGAATCACTCGAGAACAGGCCAAGGCGATTGTGGCCACATGCCCAAATTGCCAACAACATGCACTCCCTACAGTGAGTACGGGAGCAAACCCAAGGGGATTGAACAGTTGTGAACTGTGGCAAACAGATGTTACACACATACAGTCATTTGGACGGCAGAAATACGTTCACGTTAGTGTAGATACCTTTTCTGGAGCGGTCTATGCTTCTGCCCACACAGGAGAATCATCTATTGATGCCATTAGGCACCTCTTACAGGTTTTTTCTTTCATGGGCATCCCTAAGGAGTTGAAAACTGATAATGGGCCTGCTTACAAATCCTAGGAATTTGGGAGCTTCCTGAGCAATGGGGAGTAAGGCACAAAACTGGCATCCCCTACTCCCCTACAGGTCAAGCCATAGTAGAGAGGACTCATCGCGATATTAAAAGAGTCCTGGACCAGCAACAACAGGTTCTAAAGGTAGAACCTCCCCACATCCGGTTGTCCAGAGCACTGTTCACAATCAATTTTCTGAATTGTTCTTTTGACAGTCTGAGTCCACCCATCCTACGCCACTTTGGGGGAAGCAGTCAGATGCTGAGGAAAGAAAAGCCTCCAGTTTTAGTAAGGGACCCTGAGACTTGGAAAAATGGTTGGACCTTACAAATTGGTTACTTGGGGACGTGGATATGCCTGTGTGTCCACCCCCTCTGGTTTAAGGTGGGTTCCTTCCAAATAGATGAAGCCCTATGTTCCCAAAATCTCAGAGGAATCTACAGAAGCACCCCAGGTTGCTAATGCTGCCTTGAGAAGGAGACGCCACGCGCGTTCTCTGGAAGAAATTTCATTTAAGCCTCCTATCTGGAATATTTTGTAATATATTTTTGTCTTGAGTTTCCTTTTACTGGTTTAGATCCCGCTGTTGGTGTGCAGTCTCAAGATGCCATGAGACTGAGCCTGCATCTCGTCCTGCTCGTGATCATTTCTCCAGCGATTTCCTGGATTGTCCCTCAGCCCAAAGCGAACGTATGGACCACCTTGGCCAGTGCCCTGGGACAAGATCACATTTGTCTCTCCACAGCGATGGCCTCTGACCCCCTGTCACCTTGCCTGGTGGGGGTTCCCTTTAAACCCTCAGAGTTCCCAAACGAAATGTGGAATGCTTTAAATGAAGTGAACCTACTCGCACCTTCTCCTGGTCACTTCCCTGCTGACAATCCCTTACTGTTTTGGCAGGAGTGGGCAAGAAAGTTACCAGTGCCAAAAAGGGAGCCACAAGAGTTCCATCTCTTAGGCCCCATGAATGCAACTTTTTGCATTCACTTCAAATTCAATTCCTGCTTTTCATATCAGGAAGGTAAGCGAAACACCTATCCTGACCCTAGCAACCCACCCTACACAGATAAAAACTGGTGTGAAAACTCAGTCCTAGTCATGCACTCATCAGGTGGTGATTATAAGCCTCGTGAACTCCCTAGGGGTATGTTTTTAATATGTGGAGACAGAGCGTGGGCAGGTCTCCCTTCTCGTCTGCTCGGAGGTCCATGCACCTTTGGCAAGCTGAGCCTGTTAACCCCAAATCGAACAAACCTAATACATTAGCAAATAAAAAACAGTACACATGCATTGGCTATCCAAAAAAGAGATCTAATGCAATTAGACCCTGACTGTAATTTGGAAATTGTTCAGTGGTCCAGACTTAAGGCCACCGCAATTACAGTTCTTCTGCCGTGGATCTCAGCAGCAAAAAGCATGGGAGAATTAGGCCGATTGGAATGTTGGGTTGCAAAACAGGCAAATCTCACTTCTACTGCCCTGAGTGACCTCCTATCAGACGAAGAAATTACCAGGCAAGCCACCATTCAGAATAGGGCAGCCATAGAATACCTGCTCCTTCTGCACAACCATCGCTGTGAAGAATTTGAAGGACTCTGCTGCCTCAACCTGTCATCAAAAGCAGAGAACATCCATGCCACGATTGACAAGATGAAAGTCCTGGTGAGCGACATCAAGAGAGAAACTGATGACTGGCTGAGTGGACTGTTCAATGGCTGGGGACTCTTGGGCTGGTTGGGATCTATTCTGAAAACTGTGTTTTTAGTATTGTTTATTTTAGTTATTGTTATTTTAGTTGTTAGCATTGTTTTTGGACTAATCAAACTCATGGTTCTGAAGTTGATTTCAAGCTCATCTCCCCGTCCCAAAGTTTACCATTTAGAAGCCCTTAGTGCCCCAATAGATGACATGGAAGCCTCAGTAGAAAACACTGACCCTCCTGTAGAGGAGGAATTGATTTACCAACCATGATTTGGCAAGCATTCTGCACCACAAACCCAGTCCTCTTCTTTTTTAAACAAAACTAGGGGGAGATGTTGCGGTGTGTGATGACCTTTCCTGCCCACTAACCCAGGTGTTCCAGCCTCACCTACCCACAACCCCCTCGTCCCCTTGCCAAGACCTGTCTATCAAATTCCACATACCATCACAGCCAGCATATGATTGGCAGAAGTCAAAAGATGTTCCTCAGCCCTGAGGTCATTGGCTTAGCCAAGTGTCTTGTCCCCTGTGCCTCGCTCCCTCCTCACCTGGTTGGTAGCTTACCTGTCCCTCCCCACCCCCCGGCCTAGAGCTTAAAAGGAGACTCAGAGCACGAGGTCTCCATTCTGTAGGAGCAGTTACTACAATTCAGAGCTCTGTGTCACCTTGGAATTAAACTCTGGATTTAAACCCTCCATGGAATCCACTCTTTTCTCTTCGCCTCGCCTAAGGACTCTTTTGAGGTAATAGAACTGGGTTCCTTCAAGCCCAGGCATGTCTAGTGCCTAGCTGCCAGCCTGGAGTAGCTCTGTGGTACCAGAACCGCAGCTGTTGCTCCCTGCCAAGAAGCAGTGGCTAGACGAGCCTGGGCACGTCCCATCTGCACACATTGGAATTATAATCTTCTACACTGCCCCTTCCCCCCCACACATGAAATGTTTTGAGCCGACAATCTCCTCCAGTTTGTCACAACAGGGAATATTGGAGACCCAAATTTGGCCATGGGCACCCGGATGAGAAGGACAGTTCTTTTCCATTGGAAGGAAAGCCCCAGTGTTTGGAAGGCAGGTGAGAGCCTCACTAGGTCAAGGCCAGCCAGACTTTTCAGGAATGGGAGATTTTGTCAGGAAGCAGACTTCGGATCTAGGGAATTTTTGAGGTGAAAATACCCATCTTGGCCGTGGGCACCTGGAGCAACTGGCAGTTACTGACTCTACACTGGGGACAACTGGGATTGTCTGAGACCATGCTGAGGGAAACTGGGATCATAGTGGATTCATACTGGGATCATACTTGGAGTGACTGGGTCTATGCTAGGGGCCACTGAGAGCAAGTGGGATCAGACTGGGAGCAACTGAGAGCAACTGGGAGCAGCTAGAACCATAATGGAAGAAATGGGATCATCATGGTGTCAGCCTAGGACCTTACTGGGAGTGACTGGGTCTGTGCTACAGGCAACTGGGGTGACTGGGATCACACTGGGAGGAAATGGGACCATGCTGGGGACAAATGGGATCATATTGGGAGCAACTGGCACCACACTGAGGGTGACTGGGGTCATTGTGGAATCACACTGGAAGTGACTGGGAGCAGGCTGAGGTCAACTGGGACCATGCTGGGGCAACTGGGATATACAGGAAGTGACTGGAATCATGCTGGAGGTGACTGGGAGTGGCTATGAGCAACTGGAATCATACTGGAAGCTACTGGGAGCAATTGGGAGTGAGTGGAAACACATTGGGGGCAACTGGGATATACTGGGAGAGACCAGGAGTGACTGAGATCGATGAGGAACCATAAAGGAAGTTACTGGAATAATACTGGGAGTATCTGGAAGTGACTGGAATCCTACTGGGAGTGACTGGAATAATGCTGGGTTGACTTGAAGTGACTGGGACCATACTGGGAGCAAATGGCACTGTACTGAGAGTTACTGGGACCATACTGGGATGATACTGGGAAGGACTGGAACCATACTGAGAGTGCCTGGAACTATAGTAGGGGTGAATGGGAACACCTGGAACCATGCTGGGATCATACCAGGATCATACTGGAAGTGAGTGGGGTGATACTGGGAACATACTGAGTGTAACTGGAAGTGACTGGGACCATCCTGGGGGTGACTGGGAGCCACAGGGCCCATGCTGGGAGTGACCTGGGGGGAACTGGGGGAACTGGCCCAGCTGGGGCTTAGGGCCGTTCTCCCCCAGGGCTGCCCTGGGTCCTGCTGCTCCACAGAGCTGCAGGACAGGGCAAAGCTGAGGGACAGGGCACAGCCAGGGAACACAGCCTGGCTGAGGGACACTGAGCTCCAGCACTTTGGGCTGTTCCTTTGGGCTCCCAGCACAGGCCCAGGGGCAGAATCCCCTCCAGGAGCTGTTGTTTGCTTTAAGCTTTGCTCTGGAACATTCCCCAGGAGCCCCTGCAGCAGCTGCAGCCTGGCCGGGTGCCCGGGGCCACCAAAGCCACTCCAGCAGTGCCCTCCTGCCCCGGGCAGGGACAGAACAGCCAAGGAAAGGCTCGTGCTGGGCTCGGGGCAGGGACAGGGCACAGAACAGCCAAGGGAAGGCTTGTGCTGGGCTCAGGGCAGGGACAGGGCACAGAACAGCCAAGAAAAGGCTCGTGCTGGGCTCAGGGCAGGGACAGGGATCAGAACAGCCAAGGGAAGGCTCGTGCTGGGCTCAGGGCAGGGACAGGGCACTCCCCTGGCGCTGCCACGGGCACAGCAGAGCCGGCCTGGGCAAAGGGTTGGCATCCATGTCCCATGGAATCCCAGCAGGGATTACGTCTCATTGCACTGCTGCCATTGCATTGGTCATCAACTCAAATCATTTCCCCATGGAATTCCCATGGCAATGGCTTGGGGGGAGATCCATCCATGGAATTCTCACCTGACTGGGATGAGAGTGAGATCAGGCCATGGGAATTCCATGGGAATTCCTGCATTCCCAAGTCTCCCATTCCTAAATCCCACAGGAACTCCCCTCCTCCTCCCACACCCACCTTTGTGGCCCAGAGCCTCCCAACCATATCTGATGTATTTTGGGAGCTCTTCCACACAGGTGTGTCCCACGTAATGTTTCATCTGCTCCACCATGATCCCTTTGGATTCCCAGCACCTCTGGCTGATCCAGGTGGCCCCGTCGGACCCTGCAAATCTCCTGGGTCCCAGCTGGAAGGAGGTGAAATCCCACCCCTCGTAGCCGCACCCATGGGATCCATGGACATTCCGTGGGACAGGAGGGCACAGCTGGAAACCACCTGCAGCGTGTGGAGACCTGGGAACGAGGAGAGAACGGACCCAGGGAGTTGTGTCCCAGCCCCAGGGAGCCCCTTGGAGCTCCCTGGATTCCTATTCCAGCCACACGGATCCCCTCCATCCCCAGAGATCCCATCCCAGCTCCTCAGAGTCCTGCATTCCCACAGATCCCAGCCCAGCCCCGGCTCCCCCCAGTCCCCCCCGCTCTGGTTGTACCGGCCCCGTCTCCAGGGCACTGTCGGCCACGGGCCGGGTCCTGTCCTTGAGCCGGGGCTGGCTATCCCAATATCCCAGCCCTGGCTATCCTGATATCCCAGCCCTGGCTGTCCCAGTATCCCAGCCCTGGCTATCCCAATATCCCAGCCCTGGCTATCCCAATATCCCAGCCCTGGCTATCCCAATATCCCAGCCCTGGCTATCCCAACATCCCAGCCCTGGCTATCCCAATATCCCAGCCCTGGCTATCCCAATATCCCAGCCCTGGCTATCCCAATATCCCAGCCCTGGCTATCCCAATATCCCAGCCCTGGCTATCCCAATATCCCAGCCCTGGCTATCCCAATATCCCAGCCCTGGCTATCCCAATATCCCAGCTCTGGCTATCCCAATATCCCAGCCCTGGCTATCCCAGCATCCCAGCCCTGGCTATCCCAATATCCCAGCCCTGGCTATCCCTCCTGCTATCCCATCCCCCGCCATCCCAGTATCCCAGCCTGGCCCCAATATCCCAGCCCTGGCTATCCCAGTATCCCAGTGGGGTCCTGTCCAAGACCCCCCTGCTCCTGCAGCTCCATCCGGCACGGGAGATTTGGGGGCCCCAGGACAGGGGACCCCAAGGACTGGGGGACCCTGGGCTCTGACAGTGCCACTTCCAGGCACTGCAGGGAGTGCAGAACTGGGGGGACACAGAGATTTGGGGAGCTGGGGCTGAAAGGGAGAGTTTGGGGATCCAGGGGGCTCAACAGGCCAAGGAAAGGAGGACTTGAAGGGCTGGCAGAGCTGGGAAGGAAGTTCAGTTGGGGCTCAGAGCCAAGGGGGTGCAGCCACTGGGAGAGTTGGGATAGGGTTTCCAGGGAATCCTGTGGTGCCCAGGAAAGGGGGTGCCAGGAGTCCTCAGTGTGAAAAAAGGAGGGGCTAGGGGCTGGGAAATGCAGGAATGGGGGCCCAGGTGTCCCAGGTCAGGGGGGAAAAGGGTGGGGCTGGGGGCTGGGAGAGGCGGGAATGGGGACCAAGGCATTCCAGGGTGT
>JALJVW010001768.1:0-11719 GCA_024865655.1 Emberiza elegans
TACAGCAAATCAACATAAATTTTCCTGTGCTCAGCATGCACAGCTTTGGGAGGAGCTATCCTGTGCATCCCAGCTGATAAAGAATGCTGCTCCTTAATGCTGCATTGGTGTTAAGGAATTTTCTGTTTTACCCAATTTTGGTTAACACTCCCACTGCCAAGGAAAGCTCTGTCTGCTGCTGGTCACAAACAGAGAAAGGGCTGGTGGCAGATGTGTGGGGCTCAGAGGCTGCCTGGGGGCAGTGACCATGAAATAATCAAGGTTTCAATGTTCTGTGAAAGGAGGAGGGCAGCAACAGAACTTCTGCACTGGAAATAGGAAGGGCAGACTTCAGCCTATTTAGGATGCTGATTTGGGGAAGTACTGAATCAGGTACTGAGTTTTTGAAGGAAAACAGCCCTTAAAAGCAAGGGGTCAGGAAGGATGGACACATTTCAGGAAAAGTAATCTTAAGGGGAAGGAGCCTGCCTGTCCCAGTGAAAATTGCATCCTGGCAAAGGAACTCAGCAAAAGGGCAAAATAAGGATGTTCCTGTCTGCCCATGGGATGGGGGAATTTGTCTGAAAGGACCAGCAACCAGAAAGCCTTTAAGGATGTTGCTAGGTTGAAAAGTTCTTGAAAACTCACCAGAACTTGGTGTGGGATTGTTAGTTTGTCTGAGTGATCCCGAGAATTGTTGGAAAGTCTCTGTTCCCAGCCCGGTGCTTAAAGAAGGAGTCTGAGCTCTTCATTTCGCGGTCTCAAGGTCGTTTATTGTTTCTTATCTACAAAAATTCTTTCGCCTGCCCACAACGAGGTCAGCTAGCAGGATCGTCTGAGGCATTCTGCCCACGGGCAGCCGTGCCTTCTTATACCACAAACTATTATAACATATTTATAATTATCTCCCCAATGCCCATCACCTTTGTTAGACAGTGATCTTCTACTCTAGGCCAATCCCCAAGTGCCAACATCACACAGAAAATGGATGACAAGAAGAAGGAAAAAAAGACCACGAGGTCGGGGCCTGAATCCTCCATCTTGTCTCCCAAACCCCCTGTACCAAAATCCTAAAATCTACATTTTTCACCCTGTGAATGAACTATTCAAACCCAAGTGATTCCCCATGTCCCCACAGACGGGTGGCGGATCCCTAAAAGGGTCAAAGTCAAGCCACCAGGTGCTTTTGGCAACATCCCAGAGGATGTGCTGAATTCACATCTCCCTTCTCTTTTGCACAAAAGCACTTATTTTGTAACTTGACTCATGTGGTACTGCATGCACATGAAGATGCATGATAAAAATGAGCAGAAGAACCACAGGCCCTATCAAAATGTAACAACCTGCTTTTTAAAAGTCCTTCTACAACAGTGAGAGGTTAAAAAATCCAACCACATTATCCATCCAGGATCCAGTGACCTCCCCAAGTTTGTTAACACTTTCTTGTAACCTTTTTTATATTTTCATAAATCAATTTTGAATGATCTGACATGTTCATGCAGCACATCCCTTTAAATTCTGCACACCCATGTTCATGTGCCAGCAGCAGATAGTCAATTGCTGCTCTGTTCTGAAGAGTTGCTCGTTGTACACTGCTGATGTCTGTTAACATTTCACTCAGTGTAAAAGAAACAGCTCAAGCATGCTTGCTCAGCCAGCAACCCATATGATCCAACTGAGTCAAGGCCACCCCTAATGCTGCCTGTGGGGAGAAAATTGCAACTGCAGTTCTCCAAGCCTTGCCCCATGTGTGCACATCATCATCACAATTTGGACTGTATTGTTCCATTGATCTTTTCCCCTTATGTGTTTGCTCTTTCAAAAATTCTCAAATTGGGTGTTAGCAATGAAATAATTCTCCCAATGCTGCATGGACTGCCTTTTGAAATTTGCAGGATAACAAACCAAATTCTGTCCCCACAAATGAAAGAAGATTCCCTGTGGTAACTGTACTGCAACCTGGAGTGATGCTTTGGCTGTCACCTTGGTGTATTGTTTACAAGCAGACACATTTCTATAAAAGGATGAATTGGACTGACATCAATTGGCTTCTTTTTGTGTGTGTTATTTTGGAAGTTTGAATTTTATACAAAATTAATTTTGCTGTCCCAAGAATTTCCTGTTCCTGAGGTTCAAAGGAGGAGCCACAGGGAGGAACTGTGTCCAAAGATGCCACTCATTCACAGGATTCAAAATGACCTGTGAAATCTTTATAGAAGTATTTTTTGAATTGGCCATTCATTCACTGGCAAACCCACCAGACATGTTGAGAATGGTCTCTCTGGCCTTGAATATGTAAAGCAGATGCTGTATAAACTCACTGCATTGGCCAAAGCTTCCCAAACCTTTTGTTTTGGCAGTACCATGGGCAAATATGCTCCACTGCCTGAGGCAATAGATGGAAAAATGAGGCACATGAGCAGTACCTGATCGAATCTCAAGGTCATGACTTCACTTCCTTGTGAGAAGCTCTGCCATGCTGTGACACCCAAGCCCCTGAGAAAAGTCCCAAGTCCTTGATCCCTTTATGAGTTGTTTGAGGAGATGTCCAAAGTCTTGTCCTCTGCCTCTGTCTGCGTGCTCGCCTCTTCATTTCCAAGATCCGTGTCTTCCTGCGTCCGAGTCCTGTAGGGCTTCACATGTCTCGCCAACACCCTCTTCAGACCTCACCCTGTGGAAACACAAGCTAAAACCTTGTCCCACGTGATTAGTTTGAGAGGGCCTTCAATCTGTCCTGTTTCTGGATTTTTGAACAAAGCTAAAGGATTCTACCTTAGTTTTGCCTGGGTAATGTTAGAAAAAATGCCTGAAAACTGGTGAGTTGGGTTCTGAAAAAGGAGCTGTTGAGAATGTATCAATTGAGACGTGGATATTTCTGAGCTTCCCAAAGATGGATATTTAATGACATCAGCTTGCCACAGCTGGAGGCTTTGCAATCCTCTCGGATTGACTGCTCCTGTGAATGCAGGTGGCTGCACAAGCTGACAATTTGGGCAAGCACTAATGATTTCCTTTGCCTGACTTTGTGCATTTGATGAAAAAATGCATGGCTCAACCCTGCCTGCTCAAAAATATCCAGTAATGTCTGTGAAATGGGCATGGTTAGCTTGTCTGCCTGGGCTTTCCCTTCTGCTGAAAATCCTGGAAGGGTCGAGTGTGCCTTTAATGTAAGTAATGAAATATTTGTGTTCCCTGTTTTTCAGCAGTGTTTTCATACATGATAAGTATGAATATAAGATGTTATTGCTTGTTTTCTTTTAAAAGTAAACCCTCCAATTGTCTGACCATACTTGCAACATATGCTGAATCTGTGATTAGATTTAGAGGTTGGTGGAACAATTGAAACACCCTGACAATTGCTGCCAATTCCACAATCTGTGGTGAACCTTGGACTATTTTTACATCTGAGTCCCATTCTCCTGTGACTGAATTCTGCCACAGGTTTACTGAGTTGTGAATTTTCCTGAACCATCAGCAAATACTGTTATCCCATCCAATGGTTCCTTACTTATTCTTGGTTTTTCCTATAAACATGTTTTAATTTCAGCAATCTGTGACCTGGAAAATGAATCATGCAAATTCCCAGCTACCTTAACAATGCTACTAACAAGTCTTTTGATTTCTGCACTGCCCAGTCAAAATAATTCTTCTTCAATGGTAAATGAATTGCAGAAAAATTCCTGCCTGACATTGTCAGCAACCTTGTCCTTGCTTCTATGATAATTTGGGATGCCATCTCCAGGTCCCTTAGGATCGTCTTTTGAGACTTCTGTAACTTTCTCGAGTTCTTTCTGCGCTTCAGGTGTAAAAGTTCTGGGAGATTTGATGTCATTGTCAAATTTTTCTCTCTCAAAGGATTGAGCCTTTGGGATGTCATTGTTTGCGATCTTCAAGGTTGGTCTCATTCAGTTGATTTCTCTGAGAAACTGATGTAGGTCATGCAAATTGTTGATTTTGGAGCTGACTTCCATCTTCTGCGGTCTTATGGTTTGTTTTGAGATCTTCCACCCTAGGTATTTCCATGGTGCGATCTTCTGAATCTTGGAAACACTGATTTCCAGTCCTGCCTTCTGCACCTTCTGCAATCACACAGTCACGAGCTTCTTGCAGCTCCTGTTGTGTTGGTACCTTTGCAGAGGCTCCTCCCTGTTGATGCTTGGGACGTAGAACGCAAGTGGAGGAGCACCATCTGGATGGAGCAGGATGCTGAAGAAAGAGTCCTTGAGATCAGTGATCACAAGTGGCCAATCTGGGAATCATTGAGAGTGAAGGAGATCCCTGTTGAAGCAGTCCCATGTCCTTGAAGACTTCGCTGATCTTCCTGAAGTCATGCAGCAGTCTCCATGAGCCTGAAGTTTTCTTCCGAATGACGAACACTGGAGAATTCCATGGGCATGGTCTCCAGAGGGAAAGTCCTGCTGATCAAACACCGGCATGATTTGTTCCGCTGCATGTGGTGGCAAAGAGAGAGCTTTGGCTTACCAGGGTGTTCTCTGGAACAGTCAGTGGTGGTCGAAGAGCTTTGGCTAAGACTGTCAGCTCTTCATCTTGATTTATCAAACGATCGAAGGATAAATGACAAGTCCAAGGATGCTGCTTCTGTCCTTACCAATTATTAAAAAGTCCTGTCTCTGGGGCAAAGTTCCAGTGACACCAGTAGGTATCACTCTCCCTCATCATGAGACAACCCAAAGTCCACAATCTTCTTATAGGCGAAGCACAATACTTGAATTTCTGTGCAGTCCACATCCCTGTGTCTTTTCTTTTTCTGCTTGTGGAAAGGTCAGTGTTTCCTTGCCCATGCTTTTTGTCAGCATTCTCATGCACCTGACTTTCACATTCTTCACTGAGATCTATCCAAACCCCCGCACCAAAAAAAACACAAACAAATCCACGTCCCCACAGGGACTAGACAATTATCTCAAAATCTTGGAAGTAAAGAATGGGTCCTGATATGAAAAATGAAACATTGATCTGTTCTGTTCCAGGTTCCATGCAATACTGCATAGGGAAATACAAGATAACAACAATTAAAAATCAATCAAATAATACATACAACCAATAATACATCTAAAATCAACTATTACAACACTGAACTGTCATCCCAGAGTCTGCGATAGCTGATGAACCTTAAAACAACAGAGAACTGGAGAACTCATGTCCGGATTCATGTTTCTCCAAATTCCCTTTGAAAACAGCTTCAGCTATCATATATGGTCAAATCACCAAGCCAAAAGACTTGAATGCTTTTGATGCAGAAAACATCTGGGTTGATTGTCAATCATTCCTATCAATTAGAGCTAGAATTTGGCCAGAATTCGAACACTAATTAATGGATCACTCAATAAATTTTTAAAACAAGACTCTTAAAAACAGCAATTATAAATAGGAAACCTTAGGATTAAAGATGAATCAAACCATTGAATAATTGAATCCTTCCAAAACTTCTGTCAGGACAGAAATTCTTCAAACACAGCAAACCTCTTGAATTCTCGGCTGCAATACTCTGTAATAACTGAAGAAATAATATCTGAAGAAAACCACAAAACTGGCAATCTGGATTTAAAAGAAACCAAAAAAAACATGAGTAGTCAAAAATAAAGACAAGATTCTGAAGAGACACATGTCCTGCAGATAATCACACAAAGAGATAATGAAGCACAAGAAAGCTGGCTGTAAATATTACAACAATACCTTGATAATAAATTATCATAAATTCTGAGAATTCCCATTTTACAATCAACTTATTAACATGGAATGTTTGAAGGGCTTATGACCTTTTAAAAGTATTTTACAGCATTAACAACAATTCTTATCTATCAGTATCACCTATAAAATCCAAAATAACAAAAATCACAAATTTGATATCAACAAAACTCTGAACTATTGAAGAATCAGCAGATGATCCCACACAGGATCCAATCAACACCTCTCAAATGCTCTGTTTTCAGAGACATCTCAGGCAATTGAATTATTACCAATACTTCTCCTTTATATACTACTTTCTCTCCCTGAGAGACATTTTTCACAGTAGATTTCCATTTATATCATATTTGTAATAATGTTGGAACTGAGTTTGCATGATTTTTGACTGAGCTCACATTTGAAGGCTGAATATATGAATGTCTGGGGTCCTGGGATCCATCTGGGATCCATCCTCTGGGATGGGAGAGCTTTGAACCACTGGGATTGGAATCAGAACCGGGACCATTGGGACGTCTCAGGGACCGACCTGCCCCCCTGGCTCATGCGCTCTCCGGACCACCTGGCCCGGCCGAGCCCCCTGCGCTCTCCGCGCCTCCCCCGACTCTGTATCCATGCCCTTCCTCATGTTCCCGCTGCAGCCGCGCCAGCCGTGGCGCCAGCGATGCCTACGTGGCTGCTGGATCGCCGCCCGCGCTCGGTTGCGCGCCCTTCCCCCTGCTCGGCGGCGAGCTAAGATAGCCGATCGCCTGCCAGCGCCGAGCGTGCGGCGGCGCCCGCCGAGCGCCCCCGCCTCCCAACCCCCGGCCGCCTCCTGCGGCTCCCGGGCTGCTGGCTGCTGGGGTTAGCTGCTGGCTGCTGCCCGTTGCCATGGAACCGGAGAAGGTGGTACCACGGGCACCCTCTGCACCCTGACCACGCCCCTTCTCTGCCTGTGCCGCCTCGGGACTGCAGGCACTCCGTCTGACCGTGCCTTCCCTGCCCTCGTCTCATACCAGGCACGGTTTCGAAGAATGCGTTTCTCTGCCTGCGACCTGCCGCGTTGTCGATCCTGTTCTGGCTGCGTGCCAACGTCTGCCAGCGCCGTCGCGTGTTCCCGCTCGGCGGTGTCATTCACCGCCTCTGCGAACTGAAAAAAAAACCCTCCCCTCCGTCTGGTTCCAGCTGTATCTGCGAACCTCCCGGGCCGCTCATGGCCCCACCGGGCCCCGCCAGCCCCATAGCGTCTGCGACTCCCTGGGCTGCTCCCAGCTGCACCCCGTGGCACCTCTGCCCGGTGTTCCCACCCCTCCGCCTGTGCTCCCCAGGACTCTAGGGGGCAAACGCCTGCCGTTTTCTCTTTTTTTTTTTTTTTTTTTTCTTTTCCACAGATTTTTTCAGAGTGTGTGACTGGCATGCCCTGTAGGGCTGCCCAAATGTTGGGTTATTCTTGGGAGAATGTACCCCCCGTGTTCTCAATTTTGACCTTTCTTACCAAAAGCTGAATCATCTCCGAGGTCAGTCCGGAGTTTGCCCTGGTCACTGTCCCGCAGCTTACAGGTGAGGAGTCTCCAGGCCGGCTTCTGGTCCTCCTCCTTCCGGATCGAGCTTGAAACGAGTCTTCTCGGCAGAGGTCGAGACATTCTTTTTGAATTTTTTCCCTTGAGAGCGCTTGTTTTCTGTTCTTCTCGGGCTGGATTTCAGTGGTTGATGGCTGTGGCGTGGCTGCTTGCCAAGAGCCCATCTAGGTGTCTTCTTAGAGCCCACCTGGGGTCTTCTTGGAGCCCACCAGGGACCGCCAAATGTGGGATCATTAGTTTGTCTGAGTGATCCCGAGAATTGTTGGAAAGTCTCTGTTCCCAGCCCGGTGCTTAAGGAAGGAGTCTGAGCTCTTCATTTCGCGGTCTCAAGGTCGTTTAATGTTTCTTATCTACAAAATTCTTTCTCCTGCCCTGACGAGGTCAGCTTAGCAGGATCGTCTGAGGCATTCTGCCCGCCCACGGGGCAGCCGTGCCTTCTTATACCACAAACTACGTATAACATATTTACAATTATTTCCCAATGCCCATCACCTATGTTAGACAGTGATCTTCTACTCTAAACCAATCCCCAAGTGCCAACATCACACAGAAAATGGATGACAAGAAGAAGGAGGAAAGACCACGAGGTCGGGGCCTGAATCCTCCATCTTGTCTCCCAAACCCCCCTGTACCAAAATCCTAAAATCTACATTTTTCACCCTGTGAATGAACTATTCAAACCCAAGTGATTCCCATGTCCCCACAAACAGGTGGCAGATCCCTAAAAGGGTCAAAGTCAAGCCACCAGGTGCTTTTGGCAACATCCCAGAGGGATGTGCTGAATTCCCACAGCTATGACATCATATGGCAGCAGTCTGACATCACAGGGCAGACTATGACACCACAGAGTGCATTATGTGAGGTCATTGAGCATCTGTGACATCATAAACAGCCTCTGTGACGTCACAGAGCCAGCTATGACATCACAGGACAGCAGTCTGATATCACAGAGCTGACTATGACATCACAGATTTTGTTGTGACATCACAGATTTTGCTGTGACATCACAGATTGTGCTGTGACATTACAGGACGGCTCTGTGACATCACAGAGTGGATTGTGGCATCAGAGACCAGCTGTGTGATATTAGAGAATGGGCTGTGACAGCACAGAGCAGGCTGGGACATCACAGGGCAGAGGTCTGACATCCTAAAGCAGACTATGACATCACAGAGCAGGCTGTGACATCACTGAGCAGGCTGTGACATCCCAGAGGGGCTGTGTGACACCCCAGCAGGGCTGTGTCAGGTCACTGGGTTGGTCACTGTGCCCCAGCTCCCCCTCACAGTTTCTCCCAACAAGTCCAATGCTGTCCATGCCCAGCGGGGTCCCTGTGCCCCAGGATCCCCCCGACCCTCCTGGAGCCACAGCCTCCACCAAAGGATGTTCCACAGGATCCACCCCAGAGCCTGACATGGGGACAAGGGGCCAGGGCTGTGTGACCAGGACAGCAAGGACAGGGATTATCCAGGTCACTGTGGCCTGGTTTGGGCTCGCCAGGGCAGGAAAGGTGTCTGGCAGCTGGAGCAGGGTCTGGGAAGGGCCTCCAAGGTGGGGCTGGAGCCCCTGGGCTGTGAGCAGAGGCTGAGGGAGCTGGGCTTGTCCAGCCCACAGCAGGGAAGGCTGAGGGGCTCCTCATCCCAGCCTGGCAGTGCCAGCCAGGAGGGGATGGAGAACACAGAGCCAGGCTCTTCACCGGGGGCCTGGTGGGAGACAAAAGCCAATGGGTGGGAGGGGAAAGAGGGGAGATCAGGCAGGGCATGAGGAGATGAAATGAGTCAGGCTGGTTTCAGCATTTCCTCAACACCAAACACAGCCTGACCTCCCTTCTTCACCCACCACTGACAGCTTTGCAAATCAGGAATTGTTGGAGCTGTTTTGCCCGCACTCCAGGATGAGCACCCTGATACAAGAACTTCATTGTGTTTATATCTATTACAGAACCACATTGTGAGCCCAGGGCAGGACCCGGCCCCTGGCCTTGCTGAACCTCATCCCATTGTCCTGGGCCCATGGCTCCAGCCTGGCCAGATCCCTCTGCAGAGCTTCCCGCCCTCCAGCACAGCCACACTCCCACCCAGCCTGGGCTCACCTGGGAACTGACTGAGGGTGCCCTCGATGGCCTCGTCCAGACCAAAAATAAAGAGATTTAACTGACCTGGCCCCAGTCCTGAGCCCTGGGGACACCCCTGGATGTGACTCCATTCCTCAGCTGCTCTCAGTGCCAGGGTTGGATGAGGGAAATGGTGGTGTGATAAATGAGTAGGATTCCTGCCAACAATCGTGACTATATCCATATTTTAGAAAACGTAAGAGAGGAAAAGGATATGTAATTAGTGTCACAAAACCGATGTTTCAAGATGTTCATGAAAAAATAGGATACAGGATGTAGTTTGAGAAAAGTAAAATCCCAAAACAGAATAGGCCTTGGAATAATTAGAGAATTGGCCTTGAAATGGACAAAATTGGGATGATTCCAGGTATCTATGAAATAATAAGGCTTTTTTATTTTTTAATATAATGCTGGCTTCCATAACACAAGACTTGAGGTGCATGTGCAGCCTGTGGGGTTGCTCAAAGGACAGTGAGGATGAGGAGAAGCCTTCATCATTTGCAACCACCAAAGAGCCAAAAGACCCCTTAGCAACAGTGGGAGCATGTGCTGTGCAGTGTGGTGATGTAGATTTCAAGAAAATTGAAAATAGGAAGAGATTACAGGAAAACATTGGTGAATATGCATGAACATACAGTATAGAAGTTTTGTTTGGATTCCTTTGTTTCTTGTATGTGAGGCAGGGTGAAAAGCCCTCCCTGTACCCTGATCAATCGGTTTTGCTTATGCTTTATCAGAACCACTGCCAAATTTTTTTGTATCTACTTGATTATATTTGATAGTATTATTTTATATAAAATTACTGCTCAATTAAAATAGATGCTAAATTCAACTTTGTTGTTTATTGAATTATAAAGAACTTCATTCATAACAGAGGGGAAGGGGTAGAGACAAAGTGAGATTGATTGTCAGCCATAAAAATCTGGATTTCATATCTATTCAGACTGCATGAGGAGGTGCTGGGGGTCAATAGCAATTGGACATTGCTGATATCAAGCTATAAACAGGAAAAGAAAACAGGACAAACCAATTCTCTCTGCATTGTTTTCAATACAGTATATTCACTTTGAATACATTTCTGAAATGTGTCTAATTAACCACAGAAGGATTGAAACCTTAGATTAGTCCCATGGGCTTTTCTTGTTTGGGTGTTTTGAACAAATGTTTATGAGCCTTTGTCACTGAATTCCTGAACTGAAGAGCTCAGCAAAGAAGAGGCCTCTGGAGTAGTAAAATTCATCAGCCACCTCCAAGTGGCTGAGGATCCATCCCCATGAGAGCAGCAATGAACAGAAATGGGCACAGCTTTGTGGCTGCCCCAGCTTTGGGATGGGCCCTGGGCCTGGAGCAGGAGCAGCTCTTGAGGGCCCCAAGGCCGGGGCTTTTGTGCTGCCCTGGGCAGATGGGATGGCAGCAGGGCCTGCAGAGCCCTCAGCACCTCAGCCAGAGGGGAGCAGGGCAGCCAGGAGCTCCTTGGCCTTGGCCCAGCAGCTTCCCCCATGGTGGGGGCTGAGTCCTGTAGCTGCAGCTGCTGCTGTGCCTTGCCAGGGGCTGAGGTGAGGCAGTGCCCAGAGCAGCCTGGCCTGAGCAGAGCTGTGGGGCCAGAGCCGGCTGGGCTGGGCTGGGAGGCTGGGAGAGCCTTTGGTGCTGCCCAGAGCTCAGGGCAGCTGGCAGAGCTTGAGGGAGCTGGGCTGGGCCCGAGAACCTGGCCCAGAAACCATCAGTGTCCATCTCAGCCTGGCTGAGCGTGCAGGGGCAGGACTTAGGCCAGGCCTTGTGGGGCAGGGGCCAGTGTCTGTGCAAGGCATTAAAACAGGCAAGTGTCCCAGAGAAGAGGCTGCTCTGTGCCCTTGGTGTCACTGACAGAGCAGGGAGGGGCCCAGGACATTTGTCAGCGCCAGCCTCTGTGCCCAGCCCCTTGGCAGCCCTGGCTGCTGAGCCCAGCTTGGCCTGGGCTGAGTTTGGCTGTGACCCAGCTCCTCCCTCCTGTGGGGGCTCAGGCCTGTTCCTGGCCATGGCCAGCCCTGGCTGCCTCTCTGCTGGCCCAGAGGGTGGCAGAGCCCAGGCCAGGGCTGTCTGTGCAGCCCCACAGGTGCCAGGGGCTCTGCAGGAGCTGGCAGAGGCTGCCCAGCAGGGAGGCCATGGGGCACAGAGCCCCCAAGGCTTCTGTGGGCACCACGGGCACAAGGGCCGCTCCCAGCCACAATGCTCCTGGCCTGGGCTGGGCCTGCACAGGGCTGGCAAAGGGGCCATGCAGCTGCGGGGCCCTGACAGCAGGCCAGGCACACACAAGCACCGCTGAGCATGGCCCACTGTCCTGGGTTGACGCTATATGATGCTTTTTATCCCCAATCATCTTCTTCTG